>WYDI02013782.1:0-68842 GCA_009867235.2 Psittacus erithacus
GGACTGGGGGGGGTGGGGGGAAGGACAGGTTGTGGGGGGAAAACAAGCAGGCTACATGCTTTGTCTAATTTACGAATGAGCTTAAACCACAACAGCAGGTATTCCCAGAGGATACATTTACACTCAGACGTAACAGCGGAATAGCAAGACAGCCTGAGCACTGGGCCCTGCTTAGCTGCCAGCCCACTCTCTGTCTTTATTTTTTGAACAGTTCCAACTAACTCTCATCAAGACAAAGTCCAGGAGCAACTCAGAGAATAATTAATTCCAGAAACATCATCCAGAAGCCAGTGACATAACAAAGACTGTGTCAGAGCACACCAAAAGTCATTCTAGCCCACTATAATGTCCTCTGACAGTGCCCAAAGCAGGTACCTAAGAAAACATAGGAAGAGGAACTATATGCAGCATATTCCCTGCGTACTCTCCAAAGCCTCCCAACACATGCCCCAGATCTCCTGAGCCAGCTGCAGTTCTCACATGCTTCATAGTCTGCAAAAGATTTCTTCTGTGCAGCATGAATTACAGCTCCAGGTCTGGCTCCCTACTCTTTATGCTGTCCTTCAACACTATCCAAGCAGGTGTTACTCTCTCAAGCACCAACTTGTGCCAGCTGAAGGACAAGCAATACACATGCTCTATTTCATGCTATAAAAACACAACTCTGGTGAGCTGCAGCACAATGCTCATAATATTTCAAACACTGACTTAAAAAAACCAAATGCAAACCAGCAAGCTTAGACTGACAGCTAGAGAAGCCCTGTTTTTGTGTCACATAGGACCTCATGGTCCAAAGTGTTACCCAGTATTCTCTGCTGAAGTCAGATGTCATTCATTCAAAAATTCAAAACAAAGTTTGGAGCTCTGTAACTTTTGAAAAGCAATTAAAAGTAAGAACTTCACCTTCTAAGAATTTATAATAAGCTCTAGAACTTCAAAATAATTCACTGATACGGTCATGTCATAGTCTATTTCCCAGGGTAACAGAAGACTAACAGACACCTTAGCTAAAGGTACAATATCCCAGTAACAGGATACGGTGAGAAGCACAATACAGATAGACCTACAGGTGGCAGCAGATGTTCCGCCAGACTTTCCGCTCTAGCAGAGTTACTGACACCTCTTTATACCATCACCATTACAACTCTTGAATTTAAGGAAGGATGGTAAGCCCTGGAAAATTGCTACACCAGCTTCAGGAACTATAACACCATGTAAAAACTCTCTGGAAACAAGAGCAGCAGAGAGTATGGTACGAAGTACACCAGGATCAGCATAGCAGCAGCGCAAGCACTGCAGCGTTCAAACTATTCAATTAAGTCACTCTGGCTGAGTTGCTTGTCTTTTAGGCATGATCCCCAGAATTTTAGTAGAAGTGCTTATTACATTAGACACAAAAGCCACAATTGCACTGAATGCATCTCTACAGTATAGAGCTTAGTCAAAAATTTGATTGCAAGTACATGCAGTAGGAAATGTCCAAGGTAGCAACTTCAGTGGTCAACATAGATCTACAAAGACTGAAGCTAAAAACCAGCACAGCCTCAGCTGATTTCACGTGAGAGCAGCCAGGCTGTCTGTGCCATGCTCGAGCTCCCATTCTAGAGGCACTATATACAAATGTCTGAGCAAGACTTTTTTCCTTAAGTGCCATCATATGCCTTTCCTAAACAAGCACACACATGCATGCATATGCATTCCATATTTATGTATGTAACAGTAGTATTTACCTCATTCCCATGTCATTTTTGGCTGCTAGCCTAAAGGTGTACCCCATTGCTGGTGACAGTTTAGTAATTCTATACTGCTTCTGTTGGCCATAATAACACTGGCAAAACTCTCCATTTCCTTTTCCCTAAAAAGGAATAAGTTAGTCACATTATTCACCCTGTTATGTATGTGTCCACCAATTAAAGTAACACACAAACATGAAGTAAACTCACTTTTTGAAATTAAACGTAACTCAAGAATCTCCCACATAAGTAGTTTACAAAAGTTTGTAGGTATACTGAAGGCTTTTTTCCTTCCTTTCCATCTTTCAGCTCCACAGCATCAGAAGGAAAAAGCCATGAAGCTTCTGCAGCTCTGCCATCTCAGGATAGCTGACCAGGTAGGGACTGAAGGTGCTTGTGGGGGCACAGTAGATCCACCCCCTTTGCACAAAAAACCAGACTGCTACAGGAAAATGATCCTTCAATGTCAGCTCTTGAAGGAAGTACCAGAGTACAAGTAAAAAAGCACTATCAGGAGTGGGAGAATCATGTAATTAAGATGCTATTATTTTATATTTCTTCGGAAAAAAAATGGGGAGTAACCATATTTTGATAATTCCTTCAGGAACCACCTATTTGCCACATGCCTCTAGACAGAAGCCGTAACTTTCACACAACTTTATAAGCAAAGTCACATGCAACATTTTAAAAAATCCCTACAAGATTAAAAAAAAAAATAGAATAACTTGCTTACTTCATCCCATTCTAAAAGGTAACTGTGGATTTTAGAGCCATTATCACAAGATGCCTGCAAAAAGAAAGAAGAAAATTAGAGCTCTAATTGGATACAAAACCACTTAAGGAAAAATGTACGTATGGGTCAAATCATGACAAGATCGGCAGAGTACAAAAGATGTTTCCTTTTCATTGTTTCACTTGCCAAGACAGTCCTAGTTCAGCCTCCATCCAGTAAATTCTTGTATCATGTTTATGGCTTTTTGTTGGGTTTTTTAATTTAGACTTTGACAAAATATTCTGGAAGTACTGTAATATGTTGCAGTACTTTTCTGAGCTGCTAGACTGCAGATCAGCTCAAATCTCAGTCTTTCCAGATCACTTCATCTGCTTTGCACAAACAAGCCTATGTTCAATGACAGAGAATGGAATCGGTTCCACAGTAATAGGTGACCGGAACTTGATAACTTTTATCTACAAAGGCCCCTCACTTCTTTGGAAACCCTTCTCTTTTTACTGAAATCCACATTTAAACCAGTACATCTATTTCTAGCCATGGAACTGTGACAGAAACTAGTATTTTTGACAAAAGTTTTCCATTTTATTGACAAATCTGAAATAATTCCAAGGAGTTTAAATATTTACTTTAAAAGCTGTTAAGCAAATCTTACCTTCCACTGCAGAGTAAGAGAATTTTTGGTCCGATTAGTTATCCTAGGCAGATTTGGAGCATCAGGCTCACAACTGGCTGTGGTAAAACTCTCTGCCTCTGAAGGGCTTCCCTTTACACAGCTGCATTCTACTTGTACTCTAAAAAGGAAAAGACTCAATAACATTTTGCTACAAAATCTTTATATGCAGTTTCCAAAGAAAAATGACCGCTCAGAATTAAGCTACTGCCTAGCTAGCTTATTATTTAAATATCAATGCTAGAAGCAAATAACTGGTGGAAGCATCTTGGTTGACAGAAGTAATGAGAAAGAAAAGAGTCTTTTACTAAGGATGTACATCATTATCAACTGCCATTGTTAGTCTCACATTTGAAGTTTGTCTGTTATGTGCTGTACTTTGGTTGGAAAATAATGGCAACACCTTGTAGGCTCACTATCTGTTGTAGAATATAACTGATATTATGAATAATTCTTCTTCTGCAAGTGCTTTTGTCAGATGAGCACAATGAAGCTGTTGATATATTTTCAGAGTATCCCCTGATATCCTTCAAGGCCTTGCTGAGTCTGTTCACCTTGTCCTTTCCTCTAGGAAGGCTATGCATTAATTCTCCATGTACTGCAGAAGAGGGAATTCTTGCTTCTGTCTTGAAGAGAAATTGTTTGTTTTTCTAACAGCTTGTCTCCAAAAGAAAACACTAGATTATCTTCTGGATTCCCCCTGCTGTGTAGCCATGCCTTGTCTCTTTTCCTTGAGTGAACTGGCACATTACTTTCTTCTGATTCATCTGTTCCTTTGAAAGAAAAAAAACCAAAGCAAAACAAAAAAACCCTTTCCTCTGATCACTGATATAGGACCCAAGTTGTCTGCTTACGAAGATGTTTATTTGTTCTTGTTGCATGAACAGCGAGTCACAGAAAATTTGGCTTTGTAGATTTCCTCAACAAAGAGAGAGACATTTGAGCAGTGACTAGTGCTGAACACAGTTGCTTGTGCTTGAATGTAGTTGCAAATATGTGATTTGTCCATTACCTTCATAGTTTAGTCTTTCTGGTCTTCACTGGTTTTCAACAAGGACTTCACCTGACTGACATAACTTTTCAAATATCACGGAGAGTGGCTTGGCAACTGTATCAGTCAATTCCCTCAGGGCTCTGGGATGCATCTTGTCAGGTCCCATAGATTCGTGTATGTTCCGGTTCCCCAGATGGGAATCAGGTGATTGTTTACAATGGTAGGGACTTTGCTCTGCCAGTTCCTGCCTTGCAGTCCGTCCACTCAAGGGGCATGGGAAGAGAGGTTGTCAGTGAAAACTGAGGCAAAGAAGTTGTTTAATACCTCAGCCTTCTCCTCGTCCATTCTTACCAGTTTGCTCATCTTGCTCATCACAGGGGATTGCTTTCTTTGACCTTTCTTTTCTGGCTGACGTACCAGTAGAAGCCTTTCCTCTTATTCTTTACATCTCTTTACAAGTTCAGCTCCAGATGACCCTCCAATATTTAAAAAGGGAGGGCAAAAAGGGCACTCAACTACATTGTTCCAATCCTATGCTATTTCTTCAGTATAATATAGCAAAGCAGCAAATTCTGCTGGAAGGGTAGAATTACACTGAGCTAGGGGCATGCTTTGTAAAGCATATGCAGCCAGATTCACTAGTCTACTGGTGCAAAGCAAAAGCAGCATAAGGTGACCTTCATGTAGCCAGCAGTGAGCACCTTTCTGTGCAAGATACTTTGTTCTGCTGCTTGTGGAAAATAGAGAGAAATCACGCAGCATTGTGCCTGCCTCAAAGAACAGAAAAAAATCACTGTGCTGGCATGAAGGAAAGAGGATGGATGTTGGGTGGGAGCACAGCAATCTTCTCTTATTTTTCAAACTGGACTGAGTGGTCAACTAAGCCAAAAATATTGATTTGTGACTCAAAGGAAGGTTAGAAGTGGTAAAGACAATCTCTGAAGGTTTATGCAAACAGACAAATACAATGAAACTTTTAAAACATTTCCACTGAATTTAATGAATAGACAAGGAGATACTCACTTTGCATGGTAATCAGTTGCTGGCCTGAGATCATTTACAGTAACTTTATTTTCTTCTCCACTGCAAAGAGATATTATTTTGTTTAAGAAACTGTTTCAGAATCCCATACATTTATAAGACGACACTTATCATCTAACCTATTCACCTAAACCCCGTTTAAGAAATGTATTTGCTAACAGTTTGTCTCTTTTGCTAGTAAAATGTAAATGCATTTACCTTTCAATTTTAGAGGCTTCTTGCGTTTGATTCCTGTTCTGTTGCCCTGGTGGTTTTGGGGTGCTTTTTTATTGCTGTTGGTTTGTTTGTTTTTTAAAGAATAATTATTTTCCTCTTTGCTCAGTAAGACCAGCTGCATGTGTACACATGTATGTTACTACACAAAAAAAGTCCAAATACTGGGGCCTACAGAAGCTCAGTTCAGCCTTGCAAAATCAAATACCTAAAACTGCATGACTGCACATACCTACTTGTTTGAGCCTAGTAAACAGAAAAGGCAGCTAAGTAACATCTAGTAATCTGCTTTTGCTGACATCCACTTATAGTAGCAAAGCTCATTTCATTTCCTCTGGTTTCATTTCCTCTGGTTTCTAGGTTGGTTTCTATCCAACTTATGATTCATGCACTGCTCCTAAGAAATCCATGGAAAATGGCTAAGATAAACTAGCTAGACACAAAGATTCATAATTACTAGAGAGCCCTACACCCTTAATGGTAAATTTTATTTTTATATTTATTAATTTATTTTTTTAATGTTGTATTTCTCCATTCTGTTAGGAATGAAACAATTGAACAGTTTTGCTCTGTGAGAATCTACTTACTTTTTTTTGTATCATTTATCCTCTCTCACCAAAAGGATTTCCAGGGAAGGAAGGGATAACCTTACTGGGAGCAGAAGTATATGCTGAAGTAAATAATTACAACTGCAATTTGTCTATCTCACTACTTGAGAACCCATAGTGTCTAGTGCAGCTGGCTGAAATATAGCTAAGTGACATTAAAACATGTCTCCAAAACCTAAGAACAAAGTCTTTACATTCTAGCTGAACGTAGAGACTTCAGTTATAAACCTGAAACAATTCTACTGAAAAAAGTAGCTGTATCTTGAAATGAAGTTGCACAAAACTGCTGATTATTTAAATCTCCAGACAGCAGGCAGATTTTTTAATGATGTTTTAAACAACATAATTCAATGCAAGAGCAATTAAGAAAAAATAATGAACACCTACACATATACAGTTTTGTACTTTCCATCTTTTCCAGTATTTGAAATCATCACTTCGTAAGTATAAACCTCTGGTACATCATTCTTGTCAGTGTCTTCTCTGGTATCACTGGATGGAGGTGACCACATAAGCAGTGCTGTTCTTGCCTGAATGTCTGATACCTGCAGAAATACAACTTTTGAGATCTCTGCCATTTAAATGTTATCATATATAAAAGCTGCTTTGCCACAAACAACCACAATAAACAGAAGAGTATTATATACCATTAGTATACTGGAGTATCCATACTTCTATAATAGCTACTAACTAGTATTTTACAGATGAAATCAAGCTAGAAATACAAGAAACATCACGAGAAAACTGCAATCCCAGGGCACTGGGCTGAGTGCAGAGACATCTAAGTAATGAATGCCACCTAGTGGCCTACCTACAAATGAACTGCATAATTTGCGAAGCAGAAGAGATGACAAACATGCATTTGTGTTCTCAGTTATTTAATTAAATGACAGTGCTTCAGACATTATTTTTTCTTTTATGTCACCAGCACTATGATATTTTAAACACCTTCTTGTCGACTTGTTTTCCTTATGAAGTATATAGAAGCTCAGGAATTTCTCCCGAATGCCTGGCATTATTACTCTTGACAGGTACAATGAAGAAACTGCGCATTTAATGGTGACAGTGACAAGCAGACTCTCACATTAGATTAGAACCTATTTGGTTACTTATCCCAGCACCTTTTTTTTTTTTTTTTTTTTAATCAGGATATTAATAGGGATTCAACTACCTGAGGCTTTAATCTAGTACTCTGTATAACATACTTTGAGCTCGGGTGCTTGTGAAGAAGGCATGCTCGCAAGGTGTGTATGTGTGTACATATATATATACACATATATATACACACACATATATACACACACACACACACATATATGCAACATCCTAAAGAATTCCCGTGGTGGTGCTTGCCTGCACAGCCTACCCTTTGCAGAAAGATCTGGATAACAACAGTTGGTGTGATAGAAATATGAGTAATAAACAGTGCGCATGCAACACCTCCATCTGTCTCAGAAGAGCTTGCCCCAGCAGACTCATAATGCTAAAGGCAGTGACCCTCAGGTGGATTACGTGGCAACTGGGAAACCACAAAGAAACTTCTGAAATGAACAAGTAAGCAGCCTCAGAAGTATAAAAGCAACGTGAAAATTTTTAACAGGGATAAAAGATGTTGGAGTAGAACAGAGCAATGATCAAAAACTGTAACCATTGCTACTTCCATCCAAGCCTGATGGATACCATGGCTGGCAACAGTACCAGTGGTTTGGGGTGCAGTATGCAGGGACCCACAGCTCAGGTGGGTGCATGTGACCTGCTGGAGAGCCCTTTTAGTAGCCTGTGGATTAGCAGATTGTAGAGAACTGCAGATTTCGGGGAATAACACAGTTACATGCAAAGCTAAAGCACCCACGGTCTCTCAAAGGAGACATGCGATTAAGGGCACCTGCACTCCCCAAAGAGTGGGTGCTGCCTGAAACCCACACATGCTGCAAGGGCTGTGGGTGCTTGTATTTCTGCAGGTGAGTGCACCGGTATGTGCATGTGATTACAAGTTTGTAGGATCTATTCCAGAAGGAATTCTAGAAATTTGTGGGTGTTTTTATTTCATGCCTGCTATTGTCGTTTGTATGTTGCACTCACCCTCCTATTTCCAATCATTTCGTAAGAGAATTGAAAACATTTCATTATACGAAATGACTAGCTTTACAATATGACTGTAATATATATCTATTTCAGGAATAATTGCTTTTGGAAATCTATTACCAGACTATCAGAATGAAAACGCTATCTTCACAACTGGTGCTCTTAAGTGGCTAATCATCTACTGAACTAAAACCTGAATGGGTCAACCTCAAGGACGAAGTAGAGAGGAGATGACTTACTGATGATGGACAAACAGAAAGGAGAAAAAGAAATCAAAAAAGATGAACCCCAGTGTCTTGGAAATAATGTCACTGAGGACGGCAGTGATAGAGCAGCTTTGGTGAGTGCCTGGCATCCAGCCAGGGTCAACCCACCACATATCTCATTGGAACATTAGACAATTAGAGGTTTCAACTGTTTAGTACAGAGAGAGCAGGAAGAGTACAAGGCAGATCAAAGGCAACATTACAGAGTAAGACACCTCACAGGACTTTCACTAGTAAAGTTAAACCCAAACTATCAGCAGAAGTCATTATGTATCAACAAGTGACAACAGAGAACAGGGTGAAGTGGTCTTTAAGCCTCTGACTGGATGAAAAACTGTCTTCCTGAGTTACTACCCCAGGGCAAAGATTGTTGGTCAACTCATGTAAACCTTCCGTAAGTCTTCTAAAATAATAGATGTCAACACAATGAAGCTGTATTATGTACCAAGCTAAAAAATCAGTGACTATGTAGGTTGTTCTGGCTGTTTTGCTTTGTGTAAACAGAGTGACTAAAGATTATGAAGAGCTGAAGCCTTGCTGTGGCCAATGGCAAAACTTAAAAGCAACAGTCTGGAAGTGAACGTAATAAGAAATACAAAGTATTCGCAGAACCTGGGAATTAAGAACATCCTAATAGTGCATAAAAAGCTGCAATGTATAAAAACTATATAAATTCTCTACACATGCACAGGTATGCATATGCATATGGGGCATGAGAAGATAAGAATCAAAGAAGTTCTTTTCAATTTGTTTATAAAAGATTCAGTACTGCTTTTCAGGTTCAGCTTCCAGCTAAGACAATCATTCTAGTAGACAAGTCCAGGTTCAGCTCTGTTCTTCCCCACAAGACTATTAAGGGACAAAAGCGAAGTACTAAAACAAGTATTAAAAGAACTGCAAAAATGATTTCCTGTAAAAAACTTTTCTCTATTGTGCATATGCACTATGGCAGTTTTAGATTACATCAGCATATATTTTTTTAACACAAAACTTCAGCTTCACATGACTGGATCATATGACAGTAATTACAAATTTCTTCACTAAGAAGCAATTGTTTACTGTTGTCTTTTACCCATGAGATTTAATAATATCCCAATACTTGACTTGGAACACTAGCCAGAGCTTTATTATGGAAAAGAATTATGAAAGTTTCAGAAATTCCCATCAGCTCTCAGGCACAAACTGGTATATTTTCAAAAAATCTCTGCAATATGAAGAGGAAAGTATTTTTGAAGAACAAAGATTAAGATCAGAAAAATCCATTATTTTTGGGTGCCTGAAACACTCAGGAGTAGCTTTTTTTAGAAAACTTGGCATTACTTATTACTTTGTATGTTTATTCAAGTAGCTGCAATTGATTTATTTCTGTTGCAGCTCTGAGCACTGTGTGCTTCTGCAAAGCAGAACATAATACTAGTCAGGCCCCAGCACTGAGGAAACTAAAAGGTGGGCACGTCTTCATTAGCAGTCCGGCTTGCAAAAGTGAATCGCCTCATTAACTAGATTACACCTGCCATCTGGGTCAAACAAAAGAGCAGTTTTGGCACCTGCAAACTGGACTGCATTCATAGCACACAAAGTACTTAACTGGTGAGTGAGGTGTATAATGTTCTGAAAGCCCACACGCAAACCTAGAACACACATGAAGCACAAAACACGATGCCCCCCAAGGGATTTAACTGCTATATAACAAACTCTCAAATTCTGAGTTCCTATTGCCTCTCCTTATTACATACTCAGCCTTCTGTTCCAGTCTTCATTTTGCTTTTGCCTTGTCCCCTTGTTTTCTCTTCTGTTTGCTTTGTTATTTGGTTAGTGGACATGATAGCTGGTGAAGACTCATCTGGCGGCAGTAACTAACTTGACTTAATACTGCCATGTATTAAGGGTGGAAAGTTTAAGGTAAGTTTAAGAAAATGAGAACATGGTCATAAGAACACCTAATGGGAGTCTGGAGGCTGCAAAGCTGATGTGCCCCAGACTGAAAGAGATGAGTGAATGAAAGCACACCATGGACTCCACCACATGGATTTAGATGTGCATGCCTCAGCATGGGGCATTAAGACATGGGATAGTCCCAGGACAGGTCAGAGCCTTCAGAATTACTCCTTTCTGGAGCAGGATATGGTGCAATGGACACAATACTGGACAACACCTGTATGATCACCTCAGCATATGACCACCACCACAGCCAGTATCCAGGACTGCCTGTGTCAGCACTGAAGTTCAACCAGGGAACAGGGTGTTGATGATCCATCAAGAAGAGCATCACAACACAGTCCCTGCCATGAGTGTTTCATGCAAAACATTAACCAAAAACCCACAGGAATATCTCTGACGAGTATGACAAACGTGTGAAATAACACAATCTCCTGGTTCGCTTGTGGGAGGGCAAGGAAAATATTTCCTTGGAGAAACTGTGGGAGGGTTGCTTCTGACCTTGCAAGGCCCAAGTAGTTAACACAGCTTCCCTTTCTCTTACCACACCACACTCCATGAAGCTGCAACATCAGCTAGTCTTACACCCACCCACAGCCCTGACAGTCGCTTGCCTTCACAGAGCATAAGCCCCTCCAAGTGCTGGAAATTTGGCTTTTTGCCTTGTGTATACTGTCTAGTCTGTAGCAGTCTACTACTGTGTAAGCCTGTGATGTCTTTTGAGGTCTGCAAAGAGATCATTTGTAGACACACAGCCACAGGCAATGACATTCAAGTTAAGGACATGGTAGAGAGGGGAAATAGCACGCTTGTCTAAAAGGCATGAATGACTGGGTGTTTATGATGGAAGGAAGTGAAAGAAAACAATACAGTAATGGCAGTTTATTGCTTCCTCATATGTAATTAGCAAGATAGCAAAAGATACCACTTGTTGATCGTAATTCTCACAGCTTCACTCTAACCACCCCAGGAAGCTCAGAGTTGTTCTCTTTGGTGATGCAATCACTGATGACACCCTGACTTGGACAGCATGCTGCATGCCCTGGCCACTGACAGAGGCCTGTGCATACTTCTAGAGAACTGGTACTGCTAGTCAGGACAGAAAGGATCATCCACATTCTCACGAAGTTAAGAAGGGCACTCATGATTAAGCACATATTCATGATTTGAGGGATGCTGAGAATGCTGTTGTCCAGCATGCCCTAGTGACAGCATTATCTTGCAATAACCTAACCACGCAGCAAAATTAGTTTCTGCATCCATTCTGATGCCATATGTGGCTAAACCAGGCACATACTCCCTTGTTGGAACAGACTCTCCTGACTCACAGTTAAAAGGGGTCAAAGTCACCCGTCCCTTTAGCTACATAGCCCTCACCCATTCCCAAAGCAGGTATGTTTTGTACAGTGAATGGCAGGGACCATAGAGAAAAAACCAGCATGATCCTGCATTAAAACAAAAAGCAATTGTAAACTTGAATACACTGGACCAGTGCTAATATAAAATCTTTCCTGCTTCCCTTTGAGAATGGAATAGAATTCTTGTAACAGTATTTAAATGTATACTTTCCTACAATATGCATGTGTATGTCTATATATATTGTTCATATTTTTAATATGTATCTTTATACATATATTTTTTATATATTTTTGTATAGCAAATGACTCCCTTAAATTCTTTCTGCCATCATCCTACAGGGAGCCTGAAGCCTTCAGATCCACTGCACAAGTGTCTACTGCTCTACCCAACAGAGTGATAGCAACAGGTGTTTGCTAACATCTGTGGAGATGACATGCACAGCTCAGCAGTGAAACAAAAGGCAGCAAAACAAAACTTCTGCTGGTAGGACTTTGCAAGTACTTGCTGGATAAAAATCAGCGCTATCAGATGTAGACTTGAATTTGTTTCTTAGAATCATCACCCCTTTGGACCCTGCTTTTTTTTTGTCTTCTCAAAGTCTGGTCCTAATCAGCACTTCTTCATTCCAGCGTGTACTCCTTGTTTACTCCATCCCAGACTTCTGCCCTTTAGTCTCTCAATAAAGTTCTGATATCCTTGTCTCATCAATCTTCATCTTTGTCACGCAGTTTCAGTATCCTGCTACTTCTGTGCACTATCTCCACCAGTCTTGTGGTTTTTTTCCATCCGATGTTTTACTTCCATCACCCTTTCATTATCAGCCTGCTTGTAAAAATAACAAACATAAAAGCTACTTGCTCTCCACCTTGTTCTTCCAGCAGAACAGACATATTCTGTTTGTTCCTGGTCTCATTTTCTCATCTTAAACTCCTCACCTATTTCTGATCTCTCAAGTCCTGATTATCCTTTGGACATGTGCTCCTTGTCAGAGCTGTCTCTTCTCCACTCACTTCCTTTCTCCTCCACACCTTAATTGTCCTAAGCTTTCTGTTCAGTCCCAGTTTCTTCTCCAGAAATTTTATTGCCCCTCCAACTAGCTCCAGTTGCCACAGTCATCCTGTTAAGTGGTACTGAACTTGACTGTCACAGCTACTATGTACACCACAGCAGCAGCCAGGATCACCTAACTCCTCTCCATTTCTTCATCTCAGCTCTTTCCACCCTTTCTTACAGGATTTACTTCAGACAGCTTCCACCTCCATGACAGTCACCAAAGATGCAGGTGCCCTGAAGACACATTAATATGCACTGAAGACATTCTGATGCTTGGACCCAGCAGGATACACCAAGCATTCAAGACTTCCTCTATCAGTATTATCTCTACTCAGTCCTTGAAGCCCCACAGAATAGCAAACCGGTTGACAATGGACAAGACCCCTGGATGTTATCTGGTCCAACCCACTTGTTTAAGCAGGGTCATCTAAAGCCAGTTGCCCAGAACCACGTCCAGACTGCTTTTCAGTATCTTCAAAGAGGAAGTCTTCACAAACTCTCTGTCCAACCTGTGCCAGTGCTCAGCCATCCTAATAGTAAAAAAGTGTTTCCTTATGTTACAGGGCAATCTCCTGTGTTTCAATCTGCACCCACTGCCACAGGCCCTGATGTTGGGCACACTGAACAGAGCCTGGCTCCATCCTCTTTGCACTTGCCCTGCACATATCTATATACATTGATAAGATCCTGGCTGAGCCTTCTCTTTTCCAGGCTAAATAGTCCCAGCTCTCTCAGGCTCTCCTCAACAGGCTGTAAAGCAACATATGAAAGAAGAATCAAGACCAGGGCACTAAAACTGGGGCCAGGTTTTCTGGGAGGTGAAGAGGAGAAGATACGTGGTGAATGAGGAAGTAGCTGACTGACTGGACAAACCCTTGGCAAGCTCCTCCTGGAGCCAGAGTTGCAGTGATTCTTTTTTGTAGTTTACGGTAGAGGACATACACTGGTTTTACTCAGTCAACTGGTGGACTGAGGATTGAAGTGTAGTATAAATATATGAAGTTGTATAAATCCCCACAGAAAGGCTGGGACCAGATAACGTACAGATGATGAAAGAAAAGAACACAGGCCTGCTCTAAAATGCAAGAAATGACAGAATGTGGCATCCATGCTTTAAAGAGTATTTATGCACAATTATGAATTAGTTTTACAAACTGAAAAGAAATTGGCAGGTTTTCAAACAAGACAGACAGAAGCCCACTGCTTACAGACACCTGCCTGGCAAATTTTATGTCTCTCTTCCCTCAAGGGGCCAGAGATTCTTAAAGAGAAACCTGTCCTAATTTTTCTTTACTTTTCAGATGAGGTTTTCAAAAACCTCATTTTTGGTGAGGTTTCCAGAACTTCACCAGGGATCTCTCATGCCTGGAGATATCTGTTACGTAATTTTTTTTCCTGAACTAAAGAATATTACAGAACCTTGAGAACAGATTTTAAAGTAAGAAATGGTGTTAAGCATTACCATTATGTTACTGGCAATGTTACAAGCTCTTTCTATATATATTTCTTTAAATTCTCTTAGTAACATGATTTCACAGAGTGGCCAAGAAGAATAATCCCACATAGTAAGTATCAAGACAATTTTAGCTTCATAAATGTTAATATACTAAAAATTACTTTTGTCACTTACATTTCAGTGACTGGAAGTTACATGAGTTTTCTTTAGTGTGGGAAGTTAAAAACCCTTTAAACTTGGACAGAGAAAAGGAGGTGCAAACCAGCAGCAGATACATTCTGATTTTATGGAGAGCTTTATTTACTTACCACTGGCTTGGCTATATTAGAAAGAAGTGCTTCAAGTGCTTTTGTTTCTTCATCCTTTTCTTAAAAAACAAAATCAAAGCAAACAAAAAGTACCCATGAACATTGTTCAGTGACTTCACAGTGAAACAGCTCTTCATATTCAAACACTGCATACAGACTAAAGTATTTATAAAACAACACCTTGCCAATTTGCTTTCATCTAGAGCAACATAAAACCAAAAAAACTCTCAAAGACGTTGTTCATATAAAACTATTTCTAAATCCATTCTATGATTTATGGAATACAGAAAGCCTGGTTATCTTTTATTAATGAATAACTTTAAATAAACTACTACTCTGGAGTACTTAAGCTCTTGGCTGAGCTATTTCCTATATATTTTTCTCTTTGGATGTAGATGCAGCCAAGCTACAATAGCTTAAATATGTTATTGCATGTTACGTGGCAGACTACTGGTAACACTGTTGGCCTCCCTCAATTGCAAGGGCAAACCTTACCTTAGCCTTCAGTTACATCTCAGGGAAAAAAATCTAAGGTATTTTGTTTCAGCTGAAAGTAAAGCTGAGCTTTATAAAAGACTCAAAGATTATACAAAGTGCTTTATGTACTTTCTCCCACACAGTATTAAAATTGTATTATCTCAATAGTGTAAGTGAACAGGCTACTCAGTTTTGGAGATGTGGCCAGGCATTTTTAATTCACTTAACATGCCTTAATCTAAAAAGAAAAACCAAAGCCTGGCAAAATTCTTTAAAAACCACAGGTCAGATCTACTTACAACTTTGGTTTCAAAACCAAACTGCCTTAGAAATGTAATTAAATGCATTTCTGACTTCTGTTTGCTATTACAGGTCTAAGTCACAGTACGTTATTTTCAAAATGTCTCCTGAATTAAATGATTTTGAAGAGTGCACTTTTCCATTTTTCATATAAAATACTTCTAAGGAACCCTTAACAAAATTTTCGTAACATATGCAAGCAACAGTACATTTTAATCACCTGTGCCTTGGAAAAGTTAGCTAGCAGGTAAGTACCAACTAACTGAAAGTAAACTGAAGCCAAGACAAATGCCACTCTGGAACTATAGTGACAAGTGTTCATTCAAGTTTGGAACAACAGTTCCCAACTTCTGAATTCTGAATTCAGATTTTATTTCAAAGATGTCCCTTGTTACTAAGCTTTCACATGCTTTTAGACAGGTCTTGTAGGTTGAGATTTCCTGGTCTTGGTTAGACATACTTTCTTCACTTTCCTTTTGGTTTTCAGCAATCTAATATACATTGGCACAAAATCATCACCTCAAAGCCAACTTCAGTGAGATGATAAAATCATGATTTGCTTCCTCCAGCATCAAAAGTTACAGCTCCCTATTCTGAGAAAACTGTAGTTGGCTGATGCCCAGTTGTATTCTGAATGTGAAGTGCTGTGCCAGTGACCTGAAAGTTCCATAGTGGCACATCATCAAATTCAAGGACAGTATGACCAAGACTGAGCAAATTCAGTCAATTTACAAGATCACAAGCTTTCCAGTGAAATACACTTATTAATGATAAACACACTTCCTATCGTAGCATCATAGAAAATATGAACTCACAGAGATTAGTGTGAGGACCTGCCTTCTTCTACAAAGGCCTTTCAATAGTAAGTTGGTAGGAACAGGCATTATGTGAATTTTATGTAACAATAGTATCTCTTTCACAAAATATTCCTCTTGAACATGAAATATGCATTCAACTTGTATCAGACATCTGGCTCTTCCCATGTTTTCTGCAATATCAAGCAGCCAATCGATATCCAGCAATTCCTTAAAATGACAGCACCAATAACTCCAGACAAAACACAGATTTTTCCTTCCTCAAGTCTCTGTGGAGACTTTGTCACTGGTTTTGTTCCTTTAGGTCCATCGTTCCAGTGTGATGAGCAGATCAAGTGCTCTTAACTCCATTATATGTAAGTCATGGCAGTTATGGGCTACTACCCAACTTCAGGATTGTTAAGTGTGGTGTTCTACTTCCAAATGTTATGTTCCTCCAAATACTGGACTTGCATTATATATTATTAAATAGGGGAAGTTTAGATTGGATATAAGGAAGAAGTTCTTTACTGTAAGGGTGGTGAGGCACTGGAATGGGTTGCCCAAGAAGTTGTGAATGCTCCACCCCTGGCGGTGTTCAAGGCCAGGTTGAAGAGAGCCTTGGGTGTCATGGTTTAGTGTGTGGTGTCCCTGACCATGGCAGGGGGTGTGGAACTGGATGATCTTAAGGTCCTTTCCAACCCTAACTATTCTACGATTCTATGACTTCTGTTAACACTTACCTTCTACTTCTGTGTCTGTCTGAGAATTGCTTTTTCCTTTACCCAAAGACTTGCTTTTGGTAGAACTTGTGCTTATACCAGCTGCATCCTGTCCTTTTGTAAGTCCGTTGTGTTCACTTGTAGGAGAAGGACATTTCTGAGGAGATGATGGAGGGCTGTTTAACTTATCCTTCTGAGTTCCATGTCGATCTTTTAATTTTTTTTGTAATCTTTCATACGTTTTACAAGACCTTTCATCTCTGAAGTTGGATCTTCCATGAGCAGGCAGAGTATCTAAATGAAAGAAGAAAACATTAAAAATAATCATTAAGAACATAATGTAATTAAAAAACTTACTGGAAAATGCTATGCGTGCTAAGTGCACACCTGTGTGTAAAATTACATCTTTACTCCTATTGGAAAATCTAAGTGTCAAGCAGGCAAAGTGATACACACTAACTCTACATTAACAACATGTTAGGGGGGAAAGCTGTCTTTCCTTCCCACATCTTTTTTTCTACTTAAAAATTATACTTAAACTGTTTCTATAATAGTCCTTCAGCTGTAAGGTACAGGATGAAGTCACCACAGAAAAAAAGTGATACTTTATTACACAGGAAGAGGTTTGGTTTAACGCTGAATAAAAAATACATACGTTTTAAGTTTTGGAATGCAACAAGATCAAGTACTTTAACTGAATACTAGACTGATTAATGGCACTTCAGCAGAAATCAACAGGGAAAAACTCCATAAAAGCACAGGAGAACTGAAAGACACTAAAAGACTGAAGATATTATGGCTACATCTTGTAAATACACTATATTGTACATATAATATAAATATAAAATACACAATACAGTAACCTAAGCATTGCTGCCATATGACCAAAATCCCACCTCTAAGTCAGAACGTGGCTTTGGAAATAAGCCAGTACCACAACAATGAAAAAAACTAAACTGCAGATTGGTGAACTTTTTTGTCCAGTTCTAACTTTTTTATCCACTTCAGCTTACTGACTCAAGAATTTAAAACAGCAACCGACTCTTTCCTCAGTGAAACCTTATCTATGATAAACAACGAAAATTTCAAAAAAATACATCCTTCAAAACCAGCACAGAATTTGTCCATTTTCAGGTAAATTGGATCACTTGGTCTAAAAAATGAATTCACTGTTTTGTATTTCTTATGTGTAGGGAAGTACAGAAAACAAGATTAAATACAAACTGTCTTGCAAGATGGATAAACCCCACAAAACTAGAGGACTTTCCAGTTTCTGTTTTAGTAGGTCAACTTAATTCCCAGAGAATCTGACAGAGGACTACTAGATAAGCTGTGATTATTCACAAATTTGATTTTTACTACCATTAGAGATTTAAGTGTTCTAGTTAGAGAACTACTATGCTATAAGCGCTTCTGGTTTTTACCCCCTTAAATTCAGATTCCTCATATAGGACCTTAACTGTGAGATTTGACTTCTTAAGGCTATAGCCAAAGTCAGTGGTCCAGAATTAAACATGAAATCTGTAGCAAATATGTAATAAATTACAGCATCCAACCTAGCTTCAGGACAGGCTGGATGGGGCTTTGAACAACCTGGTCTAGTGGAAGGTGTCCCTGCCCATGTCAGGGGGTTCGAACTGGATGATCTTTAAGGTCCCTTCCAACACAAACCATTCTATGATTCTATGATCCCTAGTCCTTTAATTCCCTAAATCCAAAGGCATCTTACATATATATTTAAAACAAAGCAAAACCAAAGAATCCTACTTTATCAGGTTTTTTTCTACATTAGCAGTTTCACAGAATCACTGAATTCATATTTAAAGGGATATAACCTAGCAGCAGAAATCTAAAAAATACTATTCCATTAAGAAGTATCCTTTATCTTTTATGCATTTAAATATCATACTCCGATCTCTTAATTTAGCAAACTAAAAGCAAGTAACTGCCATCTACAGGAAACCAAGAAATTAATAAAACTATGAATAAGCACCCAAAACGCATCTAATAAAGCACCATTATCAAAGCAGTGCAAGGAAGAAATAAAGTACAACTTCAGAATACAGAAACACTAAGAATTCCAGGAAGACATCAGTATATTCTTATTTGACAGGTTTGTACATGATGACTATTTAAGCACGGTGACTACATGAAGGACATTTTTAGAGATGTTTTTTAGTAGTATCGTAGAACACTGAGAATCTACGCACCTACAGCAACATGGCAAAGTCGTGTTTAGTCTCCCCCTCTACAGTGTTGAGCTTTTTTCTCTAAAAACAGCAACCTGGTATTGCTTTCAAAGACTTTCAAGGTCAACACCTGCCTTACTGCAGAAGTTTATCAAAAGAAAAACAAGTCTGCCAGAAATGTAAATATTAATCTAACAACCCAACCTCTGAGTTAATACACACATACACTTTGCCACTGAATGTTATTAAAAGGCAGGTGTCAACAGCACTTCTAAAACCAGCTTGAACTATAGTATTAAGTTTAGGTTGGCTACACCTGATCATTCAAGTTGGACTTCAATATAGACACTGGACTAAATGCATATAGTTTTACACAGAAAAACAGCAAACATGTTTCATAATCAAGAGCAAGAACTCCCGTTTTATGCTTCAAAAGGGATACTTGCAAGACAAGAGGTCTCAGAATAGCGCTCAGGTATGGACTTAAACTCTAAATCTCAGAGGAAGGCATCAGCTGAATCACTACAAACACTTCCTGCATTGCTCTCCTGAGCAAATCTGTAACTGATACACATAAGAAATAATCTGTATGTTTAACTAATTAGACTTGTCTGTTCAGTGAGCCATTAAAATAACTTCTTCTGGAATAACAACTTTCAGTAAAAACAGGACCTAGTACCCTCATAAAACTGTTCTGTATAGCTCCCATTCAAACTGAAAGTCTTGCTTGACAAAGCCTGAACATAGTATAACAGATGCTGGAAATGAGTAGAGTATTATTTCCTTTGATAGAACTTGCAACATTTGATAAGCTGCTTACCCAGATCCCCGTATACTTGCGAGGTGTGATACTGTGGAATGTACTGCGTTGCCATCTCACCAGCTCCGGTCACAGGTGAGTATATATGACGTGGTGGAGGGGGTATCATGGCTGGAAGAGGAAGGAAGCCAGGCAGTGGGGGATGTGGAGGCCTGTGTATCACTGCATGACCACCAGGATGAAATTCTGGAGCCTGGGGAACCACCACAACCCTTCGAACACCGTTATCCTCAATAACCTGCACAGTGAGAGACAAAGCACCAAAAGGGAAACGACAGTCAGAAAGGTATATTCTGTAGATACAAAACTAGGAATAGTAAACCCCTTAAATTCGAGAAAACAGGAGGAGAGCATAAATAAAACAAAAAAGGACAATTAAAGGGCTACCTACATGAAGTGTATTAACTGCAACAATGCCATTCATTTCTCAATGTGATGCAGGAAAAATATGTTTTAAAAAAAAAAGAAAGACTGTAACAACATAACAACATCTTATAAACAACCAGGTATATTTATGGCATGAGCCTAGCTTCTCCCCAGGGCCCTCTTTCCACCCTCATGCGTATTGCTTGTACACTACACAGCTCCTCATATTTGCTTGACAACGTAATAGCTAAATTGCTCCCTAGAAGTGATTTGGTGGGTGGACAGACCACGCTCCTCATAAACAGTGATAGGAAAAGCACAACAGTGTCTCATCTTTGTTCTGTGCCCAATTCGGTCTGCCAACATTAACCCAGGAGGCAGTGGCGATACTGCACCTGCTAGCGAGCAGCAGCCTTCACCTGCATCAAGCTGTTAAAACAAGAAACCCAGCAGGATGGTAGTCAGCCCTCTCAAGACTCCTTCACAACCCAAGGCAGTTTTTAGAAAGAATCTCATTTTCTTTCCTCCCCCCTTGCCTGTCTTGCACTGTGAAGGAAGCCACATGCTACACAGAAAACAGGGGCCTCTGCATCAGCCTTTGCCAGACTCTGGTGTGTAGAGGCTTGTTGTGCAAAAATGGTAAATGGCAGATGTGACAGGACAAGGCCGTGGCTGAGGGATCCGAGTGCAGCCTTCAGCAATGCTGCTAGAATTTCAAAGAAACAGAAGTAGTATATGCAATCCCATGATGAGAGTGTGGTCACACAAGATACACAGAATCATACAACAGTTTGGTTTGGAAGGGACCTTCGAAGGTCATCTAATCCAATCCCCTGCAAGGAGCAGGGACATCTTCAATTAGATCAGGTTGCGCAGAAACCCATCCAGCCTGGCCTTGAATGTCTCTAGGGATGGTGCATCCATCACCCCTCTGGGCAACCTGTGCCAGTGTTTCACCATCCTCATTGCAAAGAATCTTCTCCTCACATACAGCCTGAATCTCCCCTCTTTTAGTTTAAAACCATCACCCCCTCATCCTGTCACAACAGGCCCTGCTAAAAACTCTTTCCTTATAGGCTCTTTTTAGAAATTGAAAGGAGCTGAGGTGTGCTGCTCACGGCACACGTAGCTTGCCTGGCGTCTGTAGCATGTAGGAAACTGGTGGAGAGCAGGCACAAAGGCACATACTGTAGAAAGTACTGAAGCAGAAAACGCTCACAAGAATACGTGACTGATGGTAATAACTAGAGATGATCTTTTTTTTTTTTTTTCACTTGTATATATCCAGGTGTTAATAACTTTAGTGTTTGGGATGCCAATGAATAAATTGTTCTCCATGTCCTAGTAAAATGCTGGGACTGCCATGTAAGGCTTTAGAGTAAACGTTTATCCAGAAAAGCAGGAGAAGAATGGAATCTGGCATATCATGACTACATTCAAAAATAGGGGACAAGGAAACCCTACAATCTCAATCTAAGTTTTCACTGACACTTGAAATGAGGTGGGAACATGTACACACCTATGCCAATAAGCAACCTGGTGCAAAAGGGTGCAAGAGGAGCAGATCAAATCAAAGCTCTTAGTGCCAAGGTGCTTTCAGTTCCACTGTTTAAGCTTAAGGGTATTATGCTTAGTTAGATTAAGCCCCATGCCCTGGTACAAATACTTCCACCAAGTCCATGACAGAAAGCTCCTTGGAGGATAAATCATTGGTTTTACCATGTCTGTGTTAAGGGTTGGTGTGCGTCTGGTACATCTGAAATGGAACTTCTACTTTTGTTTTTTCTGACAGAGATCTAATTTGTACTCCCCAAAATGATCCTGCTAGCTGAACCTGGCTGAACCAATTCAATGTAGTGAGGCTGGTCTAAGAAGTTGTTTCAAAACTTCACTATTGTACTTAGAAAGACAGTTATGCAGACACAGCTGTATGCTTCTGGTGTAATGACAGGATGAGGATCTCTGTGCATATGCAACAAAATTCAGAAGACATAAAAGTATGCACAACGGAGCTGATCCCACCTCATCTAGAGGCTGAAAATAAATATAAATTATCTAAATTAACACAGCTTTAAAACACATACACACTGTGGGACTTTAAGAAAGGGGCTATTTTCAGTATAGAGAAATTGTTCCATGTTGGGAGAGTCATTTCACTAAAGACAACATTCTTCATATCTGTGCAACCACAGCTGTGTGGTATCCTAAAGGCAGGATGTATTAACAGAAGCAAATACAAATAGAACTTCAGCTGTCCAGTGAAATTATCTAAACACAGAAATGTTGTTTTAATTAAGTCCTTTATGCTTACAAGAAAAATTGCAATATCATGACTTTATGAGCAGATTCAGATTACATAGGAATCAGTTCCCATTAAAAACAAAACCAAACCAAACCAACAAAGTCAGACCAACAAAAACCAGGCTACTTAGTTTAGAATTTATTTGTCTTCTTGGGTCTGCTAATAGCCTAAGTAACTCAGAATTAGATACTTAATTTATAGCAGCAGGGACCTTAAGTTTAATAGTGTAAAATGAAGAGTTTGGTTAAGTCTGTAACTGTGCCTCCAAATCAAGTATCAACTCAATGGTAGGTCTCTCCCAGGTAACTACATAGATAAAAACCCTCCAAAAGCAGTAAGAGCATCAAGTCAATTATATAATTTTAAGTTTAAAAAAGTAAACAAGCTATCAATCATCCTAAGTGTAGTGGCAAAACATGTAGTTCTGGCTTAGGCCTGTTTGTCTGAGTTAACCAACTAAACACTGCTGGAAAACTCACTATAGATAGTGAATACAGACAGCTTAGAGAGGATGAATAAAGATGCAATTTCTGTCAGAGCTTAACAACTACAGAAAAGGAAGGTAAAAGTTAATCAACCAATGAATTGCTTTTTATTTATGTGATGTAAGAAAAATCAGTATGCTTTATTCTGTAGTTATGCCCAACTTCTAATAGAGGAAGTATCACTGACAAACAGGGAGTGAAGTAAACAAAGGCATAACAGAAAAATGTATAGTCAAAAGACGGTTATGCTGAAGTTGTTCTTCCAGGCTGACGGCATTACACACTTAGCTGGTTTCCAATTTCTCTCAAAATATACCTGCAGTTGCTGACATTTAAAAATACATTATACCTGAAGAAACCATGTAAGTTACTTTACTGGGACTGCATTAAGTCTGGGATAACTATCAGCCCAATAGTTTTAGACTTCCCTGTTTGCAAAACTACTATCAAATCTCCTGGTTTGTAACAGGAACTTCCACCCTCAAACTAAACAGCTGCTATGTTTTGTCACTAGTAAATACTTCATAAGCCTTATAAACTACAGGATTTCCAGGACTATGATATTTCTACTCAGATGCAGACAGCAGATGTGAGTTTGTTCCACTTGTACTCTGAGCTTCAATCTGTACAGTGAAGCACCTTCAGTTCAGAAGTCAGAGCACTGTGTTAGCACAACACCTGCTTGCACTAACAAGCTAAAATGAAAGGCTTACAAGCGTGCCTCAGCAAGACCCAGTCCTTCAGCTTGTCTACTGCAAGTTATCCTCAAAAGAAAGATAAATTAATTTTATAAATATTATTTTGATTTACACAGGTTACACAACTTTTTAAACGTTAAGTACTTCGTCAACTGAAGTTAAGCACTCTAGAAATACAGTAAAATTATTCAGAAATTCACTTATGTCAAAAATTGTTTCAGTTCTTTAAAAATGAATTCTAATACAAATTAAGACTTTTAACCATGAATTAAAGATAAATGGACTTTCACTATTATTTTTAATTCATTTTTCTTCCACCTCTTTGGGAACTCAACTATGAAGGATACATAAATCAACTTATCAGACAACTTTTAACAGATGAAAGGTAAAGCCGTAAACCATAGAGTGTTATGTCTGCCTCATCCAACATCCTTTTCTTTTGCTAGAGGACAATTTCTTAAGCTGTTCAGATACTTAGTCCAACATCTGCTAGGCACTGTGGGTTTTCTGGCTGCGTTTTACATGTTGTAGTCTCCTCTTGGTGTACACAACTGGATGCAAGCAGAGTCAGAGGCAGACTGGCCACAACAACAGAACATAAGGAGAAATACATTATGGAGAGCTGTAGTTACCTGTTTTAACTTCTGGGTATGACTTACTAACCCCTAGACTTGCCCAGACTTGCTGATAACCTAGACTTGCTAGGTTATCTAGCTCACATTTAATTTTTAGGCATCTAAATTAGGAATCTCACCACAGTGAGAAAATGAAAATCCCATTTTAAGACAAGCTGTGGAAGTATGAATTATATGCTAATTTATTCCTAATGGACAGCTGATATTTTTCCCATGTTGTTTGCTATGCTTTTTCTAACTGATCTGTTTTAGTCCATACCTGCAGGGAACTTCCCAGACATTAACTATGTACCCATATAAAACTGTATTGGTGCCAAGAGAAAACATCCACTAACACAGAAATCAGTACAGGTCCTGCTCAATGAGCTATCTGGGTCATGACTCTAGTTTATATTCAGAGGACATCTAGTACCTTGGGATCCTGAACTCAAAAAGGAACTGCAGTTGTTATTGTCACGTAAGTAGTTAATATATAACTAAACAGACACATACACAGCATGAGAAGTCTTCTGTGACAGAGATAACGCAGACATCTCCCGTTATATACTTGCTTAACCACAGTGACTCTGAAACTTGATGCTATTTACTGAATTAGCTATTATGGTTTTACTCTCATAATTTGCATGAAAAGAAATAAAATAATAATCAAATGAAGGGACGTACCTGTGGGGCATATCCAGGAGGCACATAAATAGTAGGCACTGAACCATTTGGGGACATCATTGGAACCTGAGCAGGACCTAAATTGGTTACAAAAATATTCAGTACACCATCATTTAATGATCTGAGAAAGCTGAAAGAACATACTGAACTGCAAAGTCTCTGTGAAAAACATATAAGATAACATGGATAAACAAAGGCAATGCACTGTACAGATAAAATTATAGCAAAAGGCACACTTAGAAACCTATGCAGCAGTTAGAAGAAAACCAGAAACAAAACTAAAAAGTAAATTAACCAGCAGATATTTTTCCCTTCTCTGTCAGGAAGCTCACAGAAGAGTTTCTGTCAAAACTTCACAGAGGACAAAGCAAAAAGAAGTGTCCTTAGAGGAAATGACAAAAGAAAAGACTTTAAAACAGAAACAAAACAAAACATTCAAACAAACTGCTGAAACCAGACAGTAATCAGTTAGAGCTGTAAAGAAAATGACTTACAAAATATCTGCTCTGTTACTATAGTCTTATTGCCTAAAGTAGTCTCAGTGCCACAGGAGTGGGAGGTGGCAAACAGGACACTAAATTAAGGTCCTAGGGGAAAGCCAGCCATTACAAACCAGGAATTCTTCTCCTGCTAATGGGAAAAATTCTGATACTATGATGAAACTTGTACCATGCAAACCAGAAAGAACAGAGTTTGCAGAGAGACAAATATGACACAACAGGAATGTTTTAAGATGGCATTTGTTGATAAAGTACTGCCTGGAATATCTGATACATTCAAAGAACACAGGGATGCTGTCAACATACTTGGATTCTTCTAAAAGCTTTTGAAAGACTCTAAAAGTAGCAATGATGCCTTTGCTTAAAAAGGGAAAAGGGCTTTTCATGAATAACTAACTGGCTTGAGAACAGGAAATAAGAAGAAGCAAATGATCAGTTTTCAAACTGCTTAGACCAAAGGAGTCCCACAGGCACCCAAACAAGAACCTGTTCAATGCATTAACTTCTGAAAAAGGAAATGGAACAGAAAAGTGACAAATTTTTGGTATGCTGTCAGAGCTGAAAAGAATCTTACAATACTGAATGATCAGATGATAAAAAAAGCAGAAGAAATAGTGTTGATAAGTGCAAAGTAATGCACCTGGGTAAAACCAGAAGTATTTACAGTGATGAGCCATAAACTAGCTGCAAATAAGCGGATTATGGAATTACTATGTATCTAAGGAAATGTATTTTTAGCTGAGTGTTGTTGAAAGAAAAGAACATTAAAAGTCATTACTAACAGGACAGAGAACAAGCAGAAAACACTATAATGCTACGGTATAAATCCATGCTGTACCTCAATACTTAGAGCACTGCATTTGTCTCCACCTTTCAAAAAGAATACACAGAACCAGAAGAGGAAAGGAGGTTTACAGTGGCTTTCCATCAGTTTATCAGGAAAGACTAAAGAGACCAGTATTCTTTCACCTGAAGATGGTTAAAATGTAAAAGGGCTGGCAGCAGAGAAACAGCAAAAGACCTACTAAAAACCAACCAACCAACCAAAACCCCAAACAAACAAAACACTCACAGGCTGCCTAAAAATGGGAAGCTAGACAAGACCATTTGCAGTTTCTCATGTGCAAGAACCAGAGATATTAAATTAAATCACTGGGTAAAAGGTTTAAAACAGATAAAGCAAATTCTCAAGAAATGCACAGTTAAAATATGTAACTCGCTGCTTCAAGAACATTGTGGAAATTGAAAGGTTAGGTTCAGAAGAAATTAAACAAATTGAGAGAGGTAATCCATTAAGAGCTGGAAAAAAACCCCAACAAAACCAACCAAGCATTATTTCTGGTTCACAAAGCTAGAAATAAGTAAGTTATTTCTGTGTGCCTGCCCTATTCTTATGCCCTCCCCTTCAGCATTTGACACTGGCCTCTAACAGAGCAAGCACATTGGCACAGGCTTCATGGAGGATTGCCTACAGACGTTCGCACATTCTTGTGTTCAAAATACACAAGGCAACAATTGCTGAAGTTTAATTATTAAAGAAAAACTGAAACACAATAGAATCAGACCAGATTTTGTGGTAAGCACATAAGGTTGGGATTCAGACACTCCAGACTCCATTCTCCAAACTTCTAAGTCAGAGAAGTGAAGCCACCAAAAGCACCAACCCAACTGTTAGTGAAGTTTCAATAATACATTGTGAAAGGGCATTCACAGTTCCACATCAATGTTTTATAAACTCAGTTAAGATCTACAAATAGGAAGTACTAAGTAAATGCACAGTACGGTATATAAGATTAGCATACCTCATTCTAGTAAGTATGAACTTGACAAAAATACAGATAACCCTGTCCGAATGCCAAGAGAATTGAAAAGGCACAAAACCCACTCTTTAAAAAAGCAGCATGTAATTGAGCTTGATTACATATACTATAGGGACTTCTTCAGAGTAAGATCCAGAAGTCTGGAGATGTACTACTTAAAAAAGCTTAAGAGACTTTTTAAGAACAAGGTCTTAATTGAATGATTAACTGAACTGTGCAACAACAAAGACTGTAAAGACCACAGGAAGCTATAAATTGAGAAATGAACCTTCTTCATGTCTTTGTGCTCAGCTGAAACTCAAAAACGTTTCAGTGAAAGTCTCTGCTGAGTATGAAGTGGTAAAAATAAAGTGAAGTGAAAAGTAGCAAAAGAGAAGCTGAAAGTGCTTTAGTACATTAGCTTACAATACATTCTAAAACATCAACAGCATACTTACCATAAGTCACCACTCAACCAAATAATGCTTTAAATTCTTACATAAGGTGGACTTTACACAGCTTGTATGTTGCATTGCTTACTTGTACTTTTTTCATAACAAACACAAAACCTAACACTTTTATTAAACTCACAATTTTAAACCATAGAAGTTTCAGGTAAATTTAGAATTAAGACCCCAATTACTTGACCTTTTTACAGCAAACTCAATGTCCTTGAGAGATGTAGGAACTCTAACATGAACGGCCTGTTTCTTGGTGAACTGCAGGGTATGAAGTATATTTGGCTTTTTTGTTTTGTTTCGCTTTAGACATCTGAAGAATATTGTTTAACAGTCTTTTTAAAGCTTATTTATTTAGTGCTTTAATCTCTCTAACAAGCAAACAAAAAAGCAGTTATCTTCAATCCAGTACAAAGGTTGATCCACAAACCCATTTCCAGTATACCCACAACCTAGCGGTCACAAAAGATATACAGGCCACATATGAACCTGAAAAGTTACTGCAGTGTTACAACAGAGTCAAATTAGCAGTTTGTAAATTTGCATCCCATCCCTAACACTTTAAAGTTCCTGAATTAATGAAAACATATTTTTAGTACTCAAGATGTAACCGTGGACTCTAATTTGCTTTGATTAGATTTCCAAGTAGCTGTGGAATGAAGTCAGATTGCAAAGGAACATTCAAGAAAAGGAAAAGCATGGAAAAAAGTTCGCAGACTTTATGCGTTTTAATGAACATGGGGTGCTTACAGTGAAATTACTGATTTCTTGACAGAAAGCATATTACTACCTACAAAAAAACTTTTAAAAAAAGCTTTCCTGTATCTAAAGATGAATGCTAATATGCTATAAAAGCAGGTACTTTTTCCTTTTAAAAAGAACTTTACTTCCGTGAAATACCCTGCAAGAGGAATCTTCATGCTTTCAGGTATCGGCTAGACTGGCACATGACAAAGCCAGTGTGTTTTGCCATAATGCAAGACTGATTATAAAGTACCAGCAAACAACAAGATCAGCATATGTGCTAATCAAACATCTAATTTTCTATATTGCACATAAATGGGATTAGCTTCAGCCAAAGCACTACATTATGAATGCTGATGATCTGAGGTAAGGTTGGACAGGGCCTTGAACAACCTGATCTAGTGGAAGGCCCTTGCATATGGCAAGGGGGGTTGGAACTGGATAATCTTTAATGCCCCTTCCAACCTAAACCATTCTGTGATTCTAAGAGGCCTCAAATCTTCCATATCCTCTCAGGTATACAATTCTCTTACATAATAAGCAGAAGAGAGGTATTGTGGGATGAAAAATAAACACATCACTGTGCTTTACACATTATTCTTGACAAATGACTCATCAAATGCATTAAAGGTTCCTTTAACTCAACCAAACCCAAGAAGCAGATGTTTCACCATACTTCCAGTTTTACATTGTCCTGAAATTTGCTATTTCACTACTATGAAAGGGAAAACTTGCCACGCATTCTGTCCTAAGTTAAAAAAACAAACCAGAAAAAATCAAGGTGCCTCTCAAAGAGCACATGAAACTTGTGCCCTTAAACGGGAAATCAGTAAAAGAAAACCCAGCAAATTTAACACGATTATTCGAGCAGACTGTAAAAACCCCACTACGCTCGTTACAGCTACCATAATCGTGTGGCAAAATAAACGGTTTGGCACTGCGGCCGTGACAAACTCATCTGAACACTGAACACCTGAAAATGGGAGGATGCCACCACCGCTCTCCTAACGGATGTACAATTTCTCTGTATCCTGCCCACTGGCATCGCCTCATTTCAGGTCTCCCGCAACACTCCGGCAAGGCAGAACCCCGGCGCTCCACCGCGGATGCGGCACTCGCCGCCCGCACTCGGCGATCCGCTTCCGGGGCACCGACGTCCACAGCCCGGCTCTGCCAACACCCCAGCTCGCCCAGAATGGCCGCCCAGCGCCCGGGCTGCCGGCTCCCTCCGCAGCCGCCCATCACCCGGAGAGGGGCTCAGCAGCTCTCGGGTTCCCCGCATTTGTTTCCCAACCACCGCATCTCTCCCCCGTCCGCCGCTGCCGCACAAGCGCCAGCCGCAGGGGCTGCCTGCCCGCCGCGCCCTGCCCTGCAGCTTCTGTGCTTCAGCGCGGCGGCCTCGCTGGACGGCCGGGACACCTTACCGCTCATTTCGGGCCGGGCCGTGCTCCCCGGCGCGCCGGGGCAGGCAGGGGGGTGGCGGCGGGCGGGGCGGCTCCCTCAGGTGCGCGGCTGCCCGCTCCGCTCCTCCCCGCCCCGCCCCGCGGCCCGCTCCGCTCCGCCGTGCTCCGCCCTGCCGGGCCACGGCCGGGCCCCGCGCCAGCGGGCAGGCGGCACAAGCGGGACGCGGCCTGGGCTGACAGGGGCTGGGCGGCGGGTGCCCGGCAGGAATTCCTCAGCCGCGACGCAGGCCTCCTGCTCTGGCCTTTGCTGTACGCTAACCATTGTCATTGGCTGGTGTGGCCCAAATCCGTCAGGTTTTTACATTAATTAGCGTAACTAAATTCTAAAGGATTACTTCAGCCCAATCCTTCCATAGGATTTACCTTCAGCTGAACTGCTAATCAGTTTACACCCAAGAAAGAAGGCACATCAACAGACCTGGTTCCAAACGCTTTCTGACATCATGTTTAAAAAGCTGCAATGACTTTGATACTAATTTATATGGATACTGCGGCTCATGAGCACTGCTATACTTAGCATTAGACTAATGTGAACAGCGATGAATCACTGTTATCCCCAGGAGGAAACAGCATTCAGGATTTACTGCAGCACATTAGGTTAACTATGGCTCTATATCCGTACACCCACACTTTGACATCACACAGGCAATGATATGCATCACTGACGCAAGCACTGACAGGGTCAAACACATAGGCCACAGCAGCTGAAACAATAGAGCGCACAGCTGACGTAGCAGCACACCCCTCCAACACTGATGGGCTGCAGTAAATCAATAGCCCCTGATGCCACAAACAGTTGCACCATTCTGTCTTTTACATAATGGCCAAGACTTCAAAGTTTTATTTTGGGCTCCCAGCAGCTACAATTAATTACAAAACCCAGTAACAACCAACACCACCAATTGGTCTACATTTGTCTTGTAAGCCATGCCTGGAAAATACTACCAAATTGGTACTTTAGGGTTAACAGGCACTAAAAAAATATCACAAAGCATCAGCAGTTTTACATTTACTAGGTGCAATGTAATCAAAGCAAGTAGTAACAAAAAAGAAAATCAGACACAGAACTATCTGTTAGGCCTGAGCCGGGTAAGATGCACAAGAAAGAACTGCGAACACTGCAAGGACATGGGCAATCAGAAGACTTCGGTTTGCAATGCTGCCCATTTAACATATTCCTTATGCTTCAAATTCATCCTGACAAAACAATCCCTTCCCCCATCCATCTGTCTCCTTTTGCCATCATGCCTGGGGAACAGCAGCTGACAAAGCTGCAACATCATTTTAAATATATTAATTGGTTAAAAAAAAAAATCTATCAGTAGACTGCAGGCTGGTGAACACAAGGCAAAACTGAAGGTAAAACATTCACATAGTTCCATTCAAAAGCAGAGGAAGAAAGCATCAGTTTCATTCACAGAGACTTTGGAATAATGGATAAAAGGGTGGGAGGGGGAAGCTATGAAGCCTAACTTCCACTTCTAAAGATTACATCCTAACGAGATTCTGATCGTTCCCATGAAACCATACATACATATTCAGGAAAAAAAAAGGGATGTGAAATCCCTTCTCACAGGCAAAGTGCAGAGATGACAGGTTCCTGTAGCACTTTATCATTAATACAGCTATCAGTTTTCTTTTATAATGGCCTCATGTACTTTCAAAGGAAAAAGGTGACAATGGTTTCATTGTTCGAATGTTAAATGTGCTTTCATGTCACCTGGTTCTAAACAATGACCATGGTGCAGTTTTGTGATTAAAACAGACTGCAAGCCCATACCTTTGAACAATGCAAACTTCATGAAATTACACTTGGGAGCTTGCAGAAGGATGATTTCAGTCTTCTGAGATACTACAAGTTTTTACACATTCTGTCTGAAGCAATTGTGTGGCACAATGATAACGCTGTCCTACTTCAATAAAAAAAAGAACCAATGAATCAAAGATGTTAATGCAGAAATACAATATGGACTTTGTACTCTGCAGCCTAGATTGATAAATTGCTCCATTTATTTGCTGGTTTAGGTTTAGACTCTGGGTAATTATTTAGGAAGTATGTGGAAGAGTTATGTCAAAAATTTGTCCTCACTCCTTTGTAGTCTTCCAATTTAAAAATCAGGTGAACCATAAATCATTGCATTTCAAAGTGAGTCAAATGTGATATACTATTATTAACAGAGAGAAGCACTGATGAAAATGTGTTTATTCTTTGCAGGAAAAATAAGATGCACTCGTACTAATCTAACCACATCCCATATTTGCTCAGCCTTTTCCTCAAGGAAAGACTCATTTCCTGGTACTTATGGTGAGCAGTACTGATCCGTAACTTTTTCAGACTAATATTTAATAGTTGTGCATACTGCTTAATCGTGTTTCATTTGATTCACAATATTCAGGATAAACTACAGTCTTCTATAGTTGTCATCTAACAGTTGCTACCACTAGAATTTGTGGTTTTCTAATCAGATTTTATTTTTGCCATATAGCACTGCAGAGTCTAAACTAAATACCACATAAATCTTTCTTTAAAGAGACCAATTTGGAAGTGGTCATTCCTAACTGGAAGACATAAAACTAAGTTAGCAGGACATGAGGTGCGTCAGCCTTCCAGGAGTCTCATAATCCAGGTCCCATAATCCATGTAAATCTACATGATTTAGCAGAGGAGGGAAAACCAGGTAAATCTAGAATGACATTTGCTCCACAACTAGAGCTCTAGGGTGCAAAACAAGGGCTAAATCTTGTTCTTAAGTAAAGGTAAATGGTTAATGATAACTCCTGATTTAAAAAAACAAACCCTCACACCCAGCAGCTCTGTCCCACTGCAATGTTACTCTCTTAAATGTAATTCTTGCATTAGGGAAGTGTGCTGGTCAGATGAAAAGATCTTCTGTAGCAATACACAGAACTGGAAAGAGAGTTCAGTCCTACAGGAAATCCTCTCTTCAGACTCACCGCATACAATTATTTTTATGCCTACATTAGAGGCGTTCACTTGAGTCCACCAACAAAGATTCTACCAACATTGCAGTTCCACAAACATTCAGATGCAGGTTTCTAAACTATGAAATAAAATTTGAAGCAATGCTTTATTACACATTATTGTTTCAAATCATGAGTGAACAAAACAGTCCTGAAGCTGACAATTCAAAAGGTGACATTTGGAAATGCAAAATCCTTCTGTCATGAAATAAATTGTAGGGAACAAGCTCTAGGCAAGTTATACAACCATCACATGGCAAAAAAGAGACATAAGAGCAAACTGAAAACATCTGATGTTACACACCTTACACTTCGCAGCATCTAAAGCAAACACTTGGCTTCAGGAGGGTGATTGACTGGCTGCCTCAGGACGGCGGCTCTGTGCTGCTGCACATTTATCAGGGAGCCACCTCATACCAGATGACACAAGTCATTAAGCACAGACAGTGTGTCCTCAAGCAGATATGCGGTTCAGGCCTGCTTTAGTCACTCTTCTGTCCAATTTCAGTAAAGTACATGGAGTTTTCTGAGAGCAGATTCCTACTATCAAGAAAAGGAGGTCTTCCTGTTCAGTTAGCATGTAGGCTAAATTCTGCGTTATGCTGAAGCAGATGAACCCCACAGCTTGTTCCTGTCTAGGGAAGTGCTGTGAACAGCACACTACAGAATAACCTGGGTCACCTCTGCTGAAGATGGGCCACCAGAAACTGGAATGAAACACACTAAGCTTCTGTCCATGCTAATGGTGATTAACTCCTTTAATCCATGAGCTTCTAAACGGAAAATACAGAGCCAGCCTTTAAAATGGGAATCAGAACCCAGGACTTCAGGACAATCTTACATGAATCTCTATTACATCAATAGAAAAAGACAGATTTCTTTCCCATGTAGTTTCCCCTCTAGAATCTTACATTTTTTTTTGAGGTGAAGATGCCCTACCTCCAAAAGGCAACATGGAGAAGAGCCTAAACTCAGAATATCCCAGAGCCTGGTGGCAAGAGGACTCTGCTGGAATTGGGGAGCTACAGGTTTCCATTCTTTGTAGAGCTAAAAAACTCTGATCTCGATTCTGGGTGATTGCTTTAACCAATTTCCTGACACTGTTTGCACTTTGGGATAAATCTTCACTATGAGGGTGGTGAGGCACTGGCACAGGTTGCCCAGAGAAGTTGTGGATGCCCCATCCCTGGCAGTCTTCAAGGCCAGGCAGGATGGGGTTTTGAGCAACCTGGTCTAGTGGAAGGTGTCTCGTAGCAGGGGGGTTGGAACTAGATGATCTTTAAAGTCCCTTCCAACACAACCCACTTTATGAGTCTATAATAAACTCAATATAGCCCAAGTGAACAAGTATCCTTTCTTTCTGAAGACAGAGAAAGGCAACATTTATATACTGTCTCTATATTGCCTCTGCTCCGGCATGTCTTTGATGTCTGGCTTCTGGCTGCCCCCCTGCAGCCTGCTGTTTTATTCAATTACAGGCATTAGGGAATTCCATGGTCAAAACAGGAGAAGCAATAAATTCAATGTGCTTGCTAGGATTAGGCCATTTTTTGATGAGTGACCTGGGCTGTACCTGAAACTTCTGCAGCTAAAAGCTTCTGAAGTTACTACTGCGGTAGAATCCAAACACTCTGAACATGACCCCGTGCGATTACAGTTAGTTGCACAGACATACTTTGCCTCTTCACTGATAACAAGATAAGCCTACGAATGCAGCTAAAAGAGAGGGTGCTCTAAAGACAGTGCAAAAAAGTTTGACTGAAAACCCACTGATCTTGAAAATTCTTAACAATGTTGCAGCTGACATGACAAGTACTTAAGCATTTAGATTAAGACTTCTGATTCTGCTAATGACTTAAGGTCAACACATAAGAATTTTCATGCTCAAAAAAATTTGGCCCCAAATCAATTAACCCAAAATTACACAGAAAAAAGAACTGATGTTATCTGTCAGGCTCAGCAGCAACACAGAAAGGCACCATGTTACTACCTGCAGCCTCTTCTGTTGTGAAATGTTTCTACTATTATACAGATCACTAAAAACCTGCGATTCCCACTGAAACCTCACATTTTTGTTGAAAGTGATTCAGAAGTGTTTTTCAGGGTCTGCATCAGCTAAAAAAAAAAACCAAACCCCCCCCAAAAAAACTACCTCATCACAGGCGAACTAATAAAGGCTTTTAAAAATTTTATTTAAAACTTTCAAACTTGTTTTAGCATTTAAAATTTGGTCTTTTTAGTGTTTATGTGACAAAAGCTTCTTGATTCTCCACAATGAACTCTTTACAGATCCCTTCAACAAGGAATTATTTTTTCCAGATCTCAAGCATATTTTTACACAGGGAAAGTACATAAGCTCAAACATTAAGAGCATCTATGAAAAAGATTGTTTTTGATAAAAAGCTTTCAATGATGTTAGTAAATATGTATTACCAGAAAGAAAGGTATATGGTAAAGCAGTAAGCAGGGTCCAGACTCAAAGATAAGCCTATGCCGTTGCAGTTCTCTCTTCAAATTCAGTTTGCTCTGTAACCAAATATGTTTTAGAAAGTACCATACCCACTGCTTTGGCAGTCAAAATGAACTCAGAACCAGAAAGAAATATGTAAGGAATCTACTTACCTGTGCCAAACAAGAGGCCAGGGATGAAACAACTAAGTTGGCTCAGTCATATGAATGTTGTCATTCCAAACCAGAAGAAAGGGAAAAGACACACGCATACAGTGGAGCTCCTTACCATACATTATGTATGGATCAATCTATCCCTCTACTAAGGAGCTAAGACAAGAAAATCACTCAAAAGCTGGAAAGTAAGAGTGTCCTTTGTGCAGAAACCTTTTTATTGCTTCACTACTGCCTGAATGCAGATCTAAATTTTCTCTTGCTAGACCATCAGGGCTCAAGGACTGAAAAAGACCTCATGAATCAACGCTATTCACCTGCAATTGCAGCTCCATTCCTCTCTCCCTTCATTGTACATCAAGATCCATCATAAATGGATTCTACGTAAAATCATCAAGACTAATCCTGAAACAGTCAGTTTTTACACATACATCTCTCACTGGAGTGCAGTTCCATAGCACCACTCTTCTATGTAGCCAGGAGGTTTCTTGTAATTAGATAAAAGTTATTCACAGCTATTTGACATCCAGCTGGGTTCTAAACCCGCTCTGGCATTAACTATTTCTTTTTAAATCCCTAGTGCTTACTTACCTGTTCCGAACAAAACTAATTTTTAGCCAAACCAACTAAACTCTTCTACTCTCCTTTTATAAGACAGGCTCCTAATTCTCTCAAGTATCTTAATAGCTCTTTTCTACAACACCTGGAATCATCTTTCATCTTTTGTAAACATGAATTATCAAGTTACAGTTGAAGTCTGCAGAATCCTGCTAAACATTCCAAGCCATACTAGCAACAACTGCCCTGATGCATTTTATGGTCACAGTAACCTTCACAGATACATCATATTGGAGATCATACTCATCTTGTAAGTCAAATAGCTTGCCTGCTTCCTCCTCCTCAAGTTTCAAGTGAGGAGATCCCCATCTATAATTTATTAGTCTGATGCATGACCTTGCATTGTATATAACTGCATTACAACCAGTTCAGAGATATCATTAAACAACACTCCTTTAGACAGGTTAAGGCATGTTCTTTTTGATATTTTACCACTTCTGGAATACAGATTTCCTATGCCATTAGAGTTGTTTGGATGATCGGCTTTGCTGAAATGCCAAGTATTTCTAAAGTATGTTGACAGCTCAAAGATATCCAAGTGCATTGGTTACCGAGTGATTAAGGGATACAGTTACATTCTAGGCTAGCTGTGCATCATGCTTTACCATTCAATTCCTATTTCCTATTTCATCCACCACTTAGAACAAAAAACAAAACAAAACAAAAACCAAAACCCCCCAAAACCCCAAAAGAGTAAGTTATATTGACTCTGCCAAGGCTCTTGAGAAATAGGGATCAAAACCCACTCCACTATGCTTTGAATTTTGCAGCTCAGAGACAGGGAACATGCAGGTATCTGGCCTCAAGACTCCATAGCATACCTGCAATTCTTTAGACCTTTATTCTCTAGTCCTCCTATTTACTTCCCACTTGCCTTCATGTCCCCAAAGCTATATCTTATATAGACTTAACCTTACCTGACATTCAGCCTCTTTTTCTATATGTCACTTTCCCAAGTACTTCAGACCTCTGTCCAGTCCTCTGAAGCTGTGCAGAAATGTTTACCTGCGAATGTACTACTTGTCCAGACCCAGCAGCACAAGATGATCCAGCAACATATATTTACATGCTTCTGAAAAAAAAAACCCTTACAAAACCAAACATCCTTCTATTTGACTACTGTCACCAACATGAGACTAGATTCTTTCCCATCAGAAATAACAGATCTGTTTTTCAGAGGAGAGGACACGGCTCAGTAACTGAAAAACAAAATGGCAACATATTGAAATACTATGAATACAATCTGCAGTTGGAAGGCTATTATGGGCAAATCGGTGCTCTGGATGGTATTTTAAAGACCTGTGAGAGGATGAACTGAGGAAAAAAGTGTACAGATAGAGCTCTGTGGGCATATGAGTAAGATTCCTGGTCTAGTATGTGTCATATCTTTGCTGGAAAGGAATGCAAGGAAACTTGGGAATGCATATAGCGCAATTAAGAGAAAAGACAGGGTATTTTCAAGGTACATTTTCCTCATTCTAATGCAATCTTTCTTTGAGCAAGAATTAGAAGGCTGTAGTAGGCATAAAACCAGACCTTTTACAAGTATTTTATTGAAAAGGCTACACACACATCATGTCAGATTTACAACCTGTGCAGAATAGCACTCTTCTAATACACATGGGCCAGAAATCCACAGTCAAAAGTGATCAAACTGTCAACAGTCAATCTCAGAACCTCATGTTTGGCAGTCCCCCTTGCATCCATTTGCTTTGCAAGTAAGGGAAATGACTGGAAGTTAGGCTCATACAAGCCAGCCCTCTGTATCTCTCTTCAGCATTTGCTAACATGCACTTTTATTTTTCAGCTCTCTTAGCAGATGATTTTTAAAACTCATTCACGCTGGAAGAACTTTTAACTGGTTCCAGTTGCTCAGACTGCCCTTGTAACTTCCCAAATATTTTCACTCATTAATGCATAGCTTAGTCACCAGATGTTCCCCAAAACGGTACTGCCAGTTGTGTTACACTACATCAGAGTGCAGTCATTCTGCTTTTGACCCCCTACTATCAAATTCAGGGGGGAAGAAAACAATCTCTTTAAGAAAAAAAAACAGCTTATCTTCTCAAATTCCCAAACCCATCTTGGCCTTTAGGCACTCCAAGGATCTGTCTGAAAGAGCTTAAAATTTATGTATTGTCTTTTGAAAAAATAAGAGTAGAAAGCCAGCTTTGATTTCAGATTTAAGTGAATTTAAAAGCTAGGTAAGATTAAACCTTTTAACTTTTTAAAAACTGAACAAAACACTTCTGTGCCTGACCATCAAACAAGAAACAAAACATACGGAAACCTAAAAAAAAGTAAAAATAAATGCAAACTTCAGTATTATTCACATAATTTTCTAAATATCTCCCCATTACTTAAGGAGTTACTGGGATGTCTTCTGGCTGCACAAACTGTAACACGCTAATCCAGCAGAGAACACAGCGTGTTTCAGAGCACAACCTCTTCAAGGCTAAAGCAACTGAAGAGGTAACACAGTAGCACTTCAACTAAATGCCCTCTTTCAAGAGACTAATCTTAAATGCAACTTGTGGGAAGAAGAGAGAAAAGGAGAAAGGCTGACAACTCTCCATAGGCTCATCTTTCTCTGTCATCTTCACCTTACATTCTGATTCTTAGAAGGCTGCAGTATCATTAAGTTACAGCTCCAGGACCTAACAGTTCTTTCCCTGCCCTCTTCCTAGGTATTTGATTGTTTCCACATGCTTTAGTAGTTTGGTTTGCTTTTTTGGCTTGTTTTTGGAACCAGGCTTTCCCCACTTTGGGACTTCGTCTCAGCCCACAGTATTCCTGTTGTGGTCTTTTCCCAGCACAGTATTCCTACTTCAAATGACCTGTCCATATTTTGTAAGATTTTTCCAGGGTTGTTGCAATACTTCATTAGGAAGAGGTCAACATGAAGCCTACTTATGATTCCATTCACAGTAACTTACATCTTATTGAAACTACAATTCCATATTAATTCCTTCTAGGAATTATTAATGAAGCAATAATATAGACTATCAGTTTGGCATTTATAGTTCTTATAGCAGCTCTTTCTTTGGACGCCTTGGAGGGAACATCCATTCTACCTCTGAATACAACTGATCGTCCAAGGGAAATACAATATATGCAGTATTTATGGTGATGGCACATGTAGAGCACCAAAAGGAAAGTGTAAGTGAAACTGCTGGAGAACAGGCTACTGGAAAAACAAATTCGGCACAGGCACAGGAGACAGACCATATACTTGCAGAATAGTTATTAATCAAATGAGAAGGAAGGTGTAGTCAGCTTTTCTAGTAGCGCTAATACCATTCATTAACTTGACACCCATCTGAAAGTTACTGGGTGCCGTATAATCACTTGAAAAGATCTGAGGCTCTTTAGATGCTGTCCTAGGGCACCTACTCCAGACAACTGCGTTTTCCAGAAGGACAAGCAGAAAGCCCTTTGCAGTGTGAGAAAGAGCTTCTCTTTGGCAAAACCAAAACAAGAACAGCACTGTGGATAGCTGTATTTACTACCAGTTAATCTGGTCCTTCCAAATTTGTTGCAACCCCATGTAATTACACTGTTCCTTAATGGCTTTAAGTGGCAGAATTTACACACTTGCAATTGGTTTTTAATTCTCATTACACAGAAGCTGTTTACATTTGTGCACAGCTAGCCTATATGTTTGTAATGACCTTGTTATCGTTCTCCTCTTCTTCCTTTCCTTCATTTGGATAATAAACTGCTTCAGATGTAAAACAGATTGCTGCATGTCTGCAGAAGGAGGAAGGGAAGTTATATTACCATGATTTTAATGAAACTGAAGAGTGTCATGATCATGTAAGTCATGCAAGCTGACAAAACCTCAGTCATTTAACAGTCAGAAAAAAAAAGACAACTATTATCATGTACTACTAATAAAATGCGCACAGCCACAGCTACGCAGCCATGTGCTGCTGATTCATCCATTAGAAAAAACAAAACAAAACAAAACCAAACCCAGAACAAAAAACAATCCCTGGATTCAGAGTCGCAACATTCAGTTAAAAGTTACATTCTGACAAAAGTGTACCTGAACCTGCAGAAAACACAGCAGCCTTGCGCAGGTGAAAATGAAGGAAAAAGAGACTAATCTCCTAGCCTCTTTCTGCTGCTACCCTGGGGCTCTCTGTCTCCAAAACAACTTTTAGCATCAATGGAGAAAGCATGAAGACAGAGTAATGTCACATCCTGTAAGCTGCTGGCATGGCTCTGGCAGTGTGGGTGTAAATGGGGAGCTTGCTCTGCCTTGAGGAACTCTGGAAAAATAATGGCCGGGAGAGGTGCTCCACAGCCTCAAAGACTTTGGTTTCCTTCCCAGGCTGTCTTCCACCCCTCACAGCTACCATGTGCCTGACAGAGGTCCACAAGATAAAACAGCCACAACTACTTCTTGGAGTACAAATAGAACAAGAGTAAATAAAAATTAATTCAAAGCTATTTCTTTGTAAACAGTAATTCTTTGGCAGAAATCTGAATACTGTCACAGCTACAGCTACACATTAAGGATGCAGCACTATGACTTGAATCTTACAGGGTGGAACTATAAAGAAATTTCCTGGGGCCTTGTCTAACAATCTGCAGCATTTCCCAGCAGATGATACAACATGATGTATTCATACTGTACATGTGGTGAAAGAGAATGTAAAAAAAAGTCCTTTATGCACAAAGTTCTAGCCTTCAAGTGCAAAGCCTACTTAAAAACATTGTTTCTATAAAAGCACCATTTGTTTTTAAAGAACTAGATAATAAAATTGAGACTTTTTTCTCTGTTTAATGAAATAAGTTAGCAATCTTCATGAGCTTTATTATTTCAATCAAGCAAATTGCATCCAATTAAGAAACAGAAAATGATCTCATATTTCATGATTTTCATCATGAGCTATTATAAGTTATTCTAAACATTAGGATATTAAGTGAAAATAGTAACTAAATCTTTTTCAAACTCTTCTGCCAGCATCTCTGATCTTTGATTCAGTTCAAACTACTTACATTAGACAAACTTTCTACTTACATTAGAAACCAAGAAGAGATCCTACATAAACGTCCCCTTCTTCCCTCTCCCCCGTAAAGCAAATAATACAGGGCTACTTCTTTCTCATCAAAAGCACAGTCAGAAAAGAAATCAGATGAACTGACTGCAATGCCTGGGGACTATTACACTATTGCCAGAAGCAGACCTGTCAAGCTTAACATGCTTCCTACAAGATTCATCCAACTAATTCCAGGCTCAGCTCACAGTAGCATCTGAATCTCAGCAGTTTGAACTAATCCTTCACAGCCTCATGGGCTAGCCATGACTGACTACAGCCATGGAAACCAAGTTTTAGAGGCATTCTTTACCTGCAGCTTAGGGCTGTAACTCCATTCCCAACATGCACCTCCAAGTACAGGTACCATCCTTGTAAAGTGTGAGATGCTAGATGCTCATGGAATTGGATGAGTTCAAAGAGTTCAAGTGCTTGAGGACAGACAAGGGTCTTGGGTACAACTGTGAAACCACTCAAATTAGGTGTTTTCAGGATGTACGCCTTACTTATTTCAGCTTAATATAGTCAGGCTTTAGCTCCAAAATGGAGACATCTCATTTAGGTGTCTAAAATTATGTGTCTGCATGCAAGTTAGGACTTCAAACTCCCATTATAGCAAGTGGAGATTCAGTCAGTACAGACAGTTCAGCGTGGAGAGCTATTCAGTTCAAACTGATGCCAGTTGAAAAGCATTGACTGTACTATAGCTAGTGACTAAATCTTCACTAGTTATAATGGGAGCTTAGATCCAAAGCCACATACAGAAACACACATTTAGACACCTAAAATTAGATGTCTTCAGTATGCAGCTGAAGCACTGATATTTCAAACAAATGTCTCCAGAACCTTCCTGAAGTCAGGCTGGATCTGCAGTGTAGAACGTGCAGTGTAGTAAAAAGAGGGAATAGAGGAGATTAGAAAAGATACAAGGGAATATGAACTCCTCAGGATATACACGAAAACAAGACAAGAAAAGGAGAATTGGACTGAACACCTTACAATGAATATAGTAAGTTATGAACTCATTCATATTTCACAATGTGTGAAATAAGATACAATAAAAGTTAGAAAAGTATCTAATAGAAGAATGAGAAAATAACCAAGGCAAACATTTTCTCCATATAAAGATATTAACACATTTTAAACTGAAATCAATGACAGGAAAATCAAATTTTCCCTAAACCACACTATAATCAACATTGTGAAAGAGATGTGAATTAATGCATTTCACTTTTTATCTGGTTTTATTGTGTTTGTTTTTAATTTACTGCTGCAGAGGGTGATAAAACAGGTCTAGTTTGCTTTTTAATAAAACTTTTGCCAAATTTAGTTTTTTCTGGGAATAGCATGTTTTAGAAATCTAGTATCTATAATCCTAAAAAAGTGGGCATAGCAGTAATGTGAGCTGCTCTTGGCAGAAAAGCAGCATGATAAAGTAAGCTTTTCCAGCAACAGCTTCTTGCACCATCCCTGACTGCCTCTTTAAGGGCTGGAGGAGACTGGGACCACCAAGACCTGGTCAATTATCAGACCTAATGGAGAAGAAGGTCAGGCAGCTCCCAGAGAAGGCTGAGGGAGCTCTGTTACAAGGCTAATTCTCATGGCCACTCTCAGAGCAGAGACAGATCTAAACAACAAACTTCTGGATTGCTGTTTTATTCTGGTCAGGGGAGTGACCTTGTTTTGTCCCACTTTCCATGATTTGAGTTAGTAAAACGAATTTGAGAGATGGCCCTGAAACAAGTGAAGACTGCCTGTGCTCTACAGCAAAAAGGACTACAGAATCAATTAGATATACCTGAGCTAGCTGTAATTTAGCACAGTCCTAGCAGTAGCACTAGAAAAGCTGCAGTAGCAGGGCTTAGAGGCAAGTTTTACCTGCCAGTAGTACTTGAATTATGGACTAGATTTCTCCTACATATCAAAAGCAATACATGAGCAATCTATGCACTACAGTGAGGGCTTACATCCATCATTATTTCTTTACCTTACCAGAAGGGTATTTGCCATTTCTCCATCCAACTTTTATGCTAACCTACCTGTAAAAGGCAGAAGGGCAAGCCTGTTCAAAAAAATTTGCAAGGGCATTCATGCACTCTGTTTACCACGCTAACCTATAAAAAGAGCACCTCCTACTTATAAATATTTTGGAATGAGATAACTCCAAATCAAGCTGCTACAACCACACTTTGTGGCCGCTTTCTCTCCTTATCATCTTGCTGCAACACAGGAGAGAATCAAGTCTCCTCTGCAGTCATGCTCCTGCACAGCTGATCAATACCCGTGTTTTTATTTTTGACTGTTCGTAACTGGAAATACCAGACATCTATAAAACAATTTCTAAAATGCGTATATTGAAGGCCACTTCCAAACCAGAAGTTGGTGTTGCAAAGCTCAAGTTAATCTTAGAATGAAGTTTGTGTTTCACTACTGTAGTCTCAGAATTTATGTAATCATCTTCTCCTCTTGACTTCCTTGAAAACAATTTTCAGAAGTACTTTTTTCCTTATTTTGAAGAGAAAAAATGAGGTTAAATTTGCTTAACTTTTATCCCAGACACTAACCTTAATACTGATACTTCATTTGATTTCAAAGCATGAAGTATTTATGACTCATTCTAATTTACACAATTTTTCTTATTTTATTATGAAAATGGCAATTTTCCTTGCAGAGACATATAGAACATGGTCTCTCTTACTATGTCAAGTAACATTTAATAGCCCTTAGCTGCAACTTGGGGCTGTTATAAAATGTGCTCAAGATGAGTCATCTTCATTCACTTATTCTGCCATAGGAAGAATTCATGAATGAGTGAGTGATCTGCAGTAATTCACTTCTACAAAAAGACCCATTCACACAATTTAAACCAGGTTTTCTGAATCACTGTAATGTAGCTGATTATTTCCCTTTAACAGAGGAAACTTTTGGCTTAAGGAAGGTTTCCACAGAAGTCTTTCCAGTATGTGAGAACAGTTTCATCGACTGACAAGAGCTGTTCTGAAAACAAACATTTTGGTCTAACACATGGATACACAGACAGATACCTTCCTATCTATCTAGCAAGATACTTTGGGAAGCAAGAGACTGACAAATGGGTTAAAGTTACATCAAGAGGGAGCTGAAATCATTGCTATAAGTCAAACCACTATGCAACCAAAGGAAATATTTTATAAAAACAGAAGAATGGCCATTTATAAATTAAATACAGCTCACTTAAGCTGTATTTAAGTTAAAATACATACAATGGAAAAGCAACTAAGATCCAGGATAGCTAACTGCAGGAATACAAAGCAACCACACTTCTTATTTTATAGAAATATAAATGCAAGACACCAAGATTAAAATACACAACTGATTTTAAGTCATTAAAACTCCACCAGAATAAAGAAATGTGATTCACCAAGGAGTAAAGGTCCTTTCACCAACTACTGCTGGCTTTAAGCACAGGAAATAATCTTAAAAGCCTTTTCACCCAATTTTAACGGCCATGGAAGAGGTCTGCATTAAGAAGACACTTCTCACTTCTCACAGTTCCCAGTTGAAGCTTTACAGACCCCCTGTAAACAGAGACCTGCGTATAAATGCAGACTCTTCTTCAGAAGCTTAGCTCACAGAAAAAAACACTACGTGCTTCTCTATTCATTGGCGCTTTAAGTTTTCATTACTTCACTGATTCAAGGACAGCTCTAAACCAGCCACTTTATTCACACCCCCTCTTTCTCCTGGAGACACAGACTCTCCATGTTTTCAGGTTGAGAAGTTTTACCCTACATATAGAGTAATCAAAGTAAGGATAATTCTCCTTACAAATAAGATAACTGATGGGAGCAGCACAAAGATTGACGGAGAATCTTAGTGTTTCCAACAGACAGGGATATGATGCAAGAAAATACAATTAACATTATGGCTACTTTTATGAACAATCCACATTGAGTTCAGCAGAGAGTGCAATTTCAAGGTGAACTGGCCAGGAAAAAAGCACAGGAGAGATCTAGAATTATCCAAGGAAGAGTGACATACCAGATCTCCCAAACTACAGTATCTGGGTATGTGTACTTCAACTGGGGATACATCCAGAAGCAGCTTGCTACCTCTCAGTTCCATTCTTCCATTTTAGTACTATAGTTACATAATTTCAACATATGCCCATGGAAATTGCCTTGCAAGAATTTGGATTTACATTTTACTGTTTTCATCTCTGTAATCAGTGTGTAACATTCCAAATTCTTGTGTAATCTCAATTTATTTCTTGTTTTCCTTGGGTATCTTTTAGTAAGACCTTACTCCAAAGAGACAATGTGTTTGTTAGCCACCATTTTGCTAAGTATAAATTAGAATACAGACTTAGAAAAATAGTACTTGAAAATTTTCTGTTCCTTAAAAAAATCTGCACTATATTCAGCACTGAACTGAAGCCCTTTTTATTTGTAGAATATTGAACATACCACAAAATATGAAGTAAATTAAGTTCTCAAAACCAGTTCATTCCAGAGAATAAACATCAGAAACTAAGAGATATTTGTTTGGTGTCACCATTCTATCACAAGTATATAAGTGTTGTGAATAGTGCACGTAAGTTTTACAAACCTCATTTTGAGACAGATAAGAACACTTGTAACGACGTATTAAATGCAATTCATGAAAATCTTTGCTTTAAAAGAAGCTACTAATGCTTTTCCTTAAGGTGGATCCTCAGTGTGATAAAAGACAAAAAAATTTTAATTGTAATATGGAATATATTTGCTGCACATAATTCCACTTTTCTATGGGCAATCTGTGCTGTGGTTTTGCAAAGTGGTATATAGATACATGCTTAACGTATGTAATGCTACCTCTTTTACATACTGCACCACAGAGAAAGCTAAATATGCATTCTTTGCAGAGACTTTAAAGTCAATAGTCAGAAAAGGGCAGAAAGATGGGTAAATATTTACAGGAAAAGCTGAGATGGAAAAAAAGTATTAAGAAACCTTATAATGACTACATTAAACTCCCACTGACTGCATCTCCACTAAATTTCAGCTGTCTTTGCTCTCTTCATGCCTTCTTAAAAATAAGCATATCTGCATGTTTATAAGGTTTCCTCCAAACCACACTCATTAAGTATTTCCGCATCTTTAACTTTGCTTTGACCTAATAACTGAGTGCATAAAGTGAAGAAAAGAATACAGAACTGATGTGAGTTTGCTTTCTTTAGTCAGTGCAATAGTATTCTGTGGCTCTAACCAATTTTGCAGACTGGTCATCCATTTTGTGGCCAAGTCAAGGACAAACTATGTTTGAGAAGTTGTGGCAGAGTAAAAAGGACACCAGTACCAAATCACACTCTACACTGTACACCATCTGAAATCATTCCCTTTACACAAATCTCCACACAGAAAACAGGAAAGTAGACATTCCTCATTAGTTGCAATGCATAAAATGAGAAAGGTACAGCATCAATTACTAACTGAATTTCTTTTTTTAAGCCAGACAGAACCAAGAAGCCCAAAAGTAGAAAGATCCATCAGCATAGCACTCAAAACACAGAAATGTCTCAGGAGCATCAAGAATAGACCAGAAAAGACACATTCATAAGATTGTGTGCAAATCAGATTGTGTGCTAAGGTTAGTAAATGTACAGGTATGAAAAGCCTTTATGTTCACTGTTTTACTACCAACTGCAAGCTGTACTTTCAACTCCTGGAAGGGGAAAGGACAAAGAGAATATATAACAGGATGTTTGCAAAAGCTGTGGAAATGATTTGAGATATATGTTCCTAGATTACCAGTGCCACTTTTCAGGAAAGTTGTAAAGATCATACCTCAGCTTACACCCAGGGAGTTCCACGAACAATTGTCTAATAATTGCTAACACTCATTTTCATATTTAAAGTATGAAGAAATCAGTAGCTGAATCAAATCACAATAGTGAGCTGCCTACTCAGAAAGCAAGAAGGGACCCAAGCAAGGATAAAAGCTGTACCATGAAAGGCTAGAAACATATCTATAAATACATGATCTCAGTATTTTTGCACTACATCACACACTTCCAGCTTCAAAGATAATCATGCAAGGAAAGTGTCAAGTCATTCTACCCCCTCAAGCCCATCTAATAAATCAAAAATTAAAATGCATGCCACTATCCTCCGTGTTTTGTGCAACAGAAGTAAAATGCATCTTACCTGTTCCTTAATTTGAACTGCAAGGCAAACCCCCCTATATTTTCATCTGATACTGTCACATAATTATTACACATCATGTTTCAAATAAGCCCTATACAACTGTAAGCTGCAACACTGATCCATTTGTGGCTCAAAAGAAGCAAAAATACGACGCAATCAGCACGAAGTTTTGGAAAATGGCGCTAACAGACATGTAAACCTCAAGAATTGTTGACGCAAATTTAATTACAATCCAAGGTGTCCTTTCAATCAGTTATTTTGTAGCCAAAGGACCTGACTATGCCACTAGAAACCAGACCTTTCCTCTCTTCTCAGATTGGAGAGAGGGGGGAAAGGAGCTGGAAAATACTTGCTTCAGCTTCCCAGAATGGTATCTGTTGAAGCTGGGCCAACATCAAGAAAAAATAAGGTAGGATTCAAAAAAAAAAAAAAAAAAAAGTAAAAGTTCGATAGCTGAATCTGTGGATAACTTGTAACTCTTGTAACACATTAAAGTAGTGTTCTCATCCGCAGGGTGACTGCTCATTTCTGGCAGCTGTATATACGCCTAACTGGTAGCTATTTTCATTCAGAACAGAAAACAACTGACCATTGCATACGGGGATGCTATGTTTAGATGAAGCACTTGTATTTTGAAGCTGCACTTGCTAGAACTCAGAAAGGACATAATTTAGCCCCTAGACAAAATGAAAAACTAATAGTGGGATAACACAGCTACAGTTGGGACAGGCAAACAATGTCTGCATGACAGCAAAGAATAAAAAAATCAAAATTCAAACCAAATTAACAACTGTAGCTTTTAATTTGAGGTCTACGTGATGAATGAGGTTAGTCAAAAGCTGCTGCCAGAGCACTTATCTGTTTGCTTTGCAAACTGAAAATGTTCCCCCCTTCACCTCCCCAAGAAATTTAATTTCATCCAATATAAGAAAAAGTACTTTGTTTATGGTAATGAAATCTAAATCCAATGATCCTTAGCACATAATCTTTTAGGTCTTTAAACAGCTCTTGTATTTAAAATAATTTCTGTCAGTCTTATACTTTCAAGAACAAGAATTGCCTGTTATTAATCTTGATGCAGCCTCGGGAAATATTAGAAGAAATGTATCAGCTTTACCTGTAATGCACTGAAACTGTCCATCTTCTCTTCTTATTGTAAATGCTTCCCCTGGATTAACTTGCACAAGAATAACCTTAAAAATAAAAGAGTGTTTACAACCATTATACAGGAATATAAAAGTCTGGTAAGTACAAAAAAAAAAAAAAAAAAAAGTTTTACTGGAAAAGAAAAAAACCCTTTTTTCCCCCCTGGTTAGTAAATACATTATTTTTCACTTCACACTGCTCGCGGCCTTCATCCCACAGAGAAAAAGAGATATGAGCAAGAACAAGCACAGATATTTTTAAGCAAGCATTTTTCAAAGAACCAAGGAGAGAATAACAACCGAGTAAATCAGTACCTGTACAAATTCTATTTTCTCAGCTGCTTAGTATAATTAAAAATCTATTTGTACAGCTTAAATTATTTGAACAAATTACATTAACTTTGACATTAATCAAACAATTACATGAAGTTTCCCAAGGAAGCCGAGACTTCTCAGTGATTGAATTTTCATCAGAAGCACTTGACAGTTTACAACGTGAGGGAAATATTGTGTCACTTCCTTATAGGTATGATCCAAGCATGTTTGTACACGCATCAATGATAAAACATTATTTAAGTCGTGACAAAGTAAGTGCACCAGATGCACAGCATGAAGCATAGGTACAGTTTTATTTGTGGAAAGCTGTTTATCCTTATTTTGTAAACTCAAGCAATGCAGAATTGATAGCAAAGCACACTTTATCAGCCAAAGTAAACAGAGGAAGTCTGACATAACCAAAGCAGAAGCCTGTTAACCATTTTTGCCTTCTGTATTCTCACTTGAAACCTCCCTTTCTCTGACAAAACAAGTTTGTAAACACAAAGAACCCAGCTAAAATTATGAACAAAGGGGAAAAAAACCAGAAGAGCAGGTGCATTTCACAATTTCCTTTCTGGACACCTTCTTCTTCACTCTTGTTTGCATGTGTTTAAATAGAGTGTATTTCTTCCTCCAAGTGTGAATCAGAGACAAATCTTTACACACACAACTCCTCAACATTATGGCCAAAAATTCACTCTGTTAAAAGAAAGTAAAATTGATCTTGTTTACCAAAAAAAACCCAGGAAACTTGAATGTTACTCATTTTAGGAATACCAGAGAGAAAGGAAAGGGTGATGAAAAGGCAGAAATCATACAAATTCCTCCCATTCTGGTAGAGCAACTTTACAAAGTAATGGAAAGATGGCAAGTACTACCCTAAAATAGCTGCAGTGCCAATGGGATATGATAGATAGTCACATTTCCTAACTTGGGCCATATGGTTTAATACTGATTTAGCTCAGTTTTGACCATGCACTTTAAAAATACTACTTTGTTTCATGTGGTACAGTGCTATTACAGGAGAACGATGTCTCCGGAAGCTTTAGGCTCTTTGAGAAAAAACAATTAACTATCACTATTTACAGGGTAACAAATTTTTCAGATCTTCTAACTTGCGTCTGAATACAAAATCCAGTAAGAGTGAGCATTCATAATGTAATCTAAACTTAACAGGATTTTAGACATGAACTTTAAAAAAAGCTTACAAATCTTCAGAAAATAGTGTATTGCCAGAGTTTATTGTGAAGTGTTGGAAGGTAGCAATTTAACAACTGGCTATCACCTTCAGAACATGATGAAGGAGAGAAATACGAGTGGGTGAGTTCTTACAATTTCTTTTTCAGACTCCCCAAGCAGGCATAACTTTTTGAAGACATATCTCATTGATTTTCTTTCCCCTCTCTGCTACAATTGAAAGTTTTAGCTTGAAATTTAGACAGGAATAAAAGTACCTAAAGCGTCACAGGAACACACAAGAACACCTTTCCATCTCTTACATGTGGGCTGGAGAACCACATTTATCCAAGTCTTTAGCATTTACCAAGCTGATTTAGTACACCCTAACTTCTAGGAGGAGCCATTCTGGCTGCAACTGACATGTCAATCTGTACAATTTTCAGCTCAATATTCTTGGTCTCTACCATATGAACTATGAGAAACAGAAAAGCTGCAAAGCCCTCAAGCTTTAGGGTAATGGCTGGTATAATTCCATTTATTCCTTCTTCTAAAGTAACAGGGAATGGGGGATAACTGGTATTCCTGCATTGTTCCCATTTTTTCCTCTGTGAGAGCCTGAGGTTGGTAACCTGAGTAATAATGTTGCCTTGACAACCTGCTGGTTTTCTTCCTCCAGACTTCTGCTGCAGGACAACCAAACTGGAGGCTCCAGCTAGTAGAGTGGATTTGAGCAAGGGAATATGTGTACTGGCCCAGCTACAGCAAATAAGCCCTATGCCTCTTGATTCTCTTTTATAGCAATTTCTGCCATGTGAGAATCATAGAATGGTTTGTGTTGGAAGGGACCTTAAAGATCATCCAGTTCCAACCCCCCTGCCATGGGCAGGGACAACTTCCACTAGACCAGGTTGCTCAAAGCCCCATCCAGCCTTGCCATGAACACTGCCAGGGATGGGGCAGCCACAGCTTCTATGGGCAACCTGCGCTGGCACCTCAACAGCCTCACAAGGAAGAATTTTTTCCTAATATCTAATCTAAATCTACCCTCTTTAAATTTAAAGCCATTCCCCCGTGTCAAAAGTTCCTCTACAGATTTCTTGCAGGCCCTTTTTAGATACTGGAAGCTGCCCGAAGGTCTCCCCAGAGCCTACTCCAGGTTGAACAAGCCCAGCTCTCAGCTTATCTTCATACAGGAGGTGCTCCAGCCCCCTGAGCATCTTCATGGCCCTCCTCTGGACATGCTCCAACAGGTCCACATCCTTCTTATGTTGGGGCCTCAGATCTTAACTTTGTTCTTCACAGCTAGTCTGAGAAAGTAAAGGCTCAGCATGCTAGCCATGAGGTAACGCAGTGAGAGGGGACACTCTTCAGCAGTGGCTGTGCCATGAGACAACGGGTTTTCTGATAGAGCCCAGCACTGTTCTGAAACACTTGGGATGTTACCAGATTTTCACATCTCTGAGGATATCCGAATTCCACTCAGAAGGGTGGGGAGACTCACTGACTTAATGCAGTTTAATTAGACACTCAGAGCCTTTTTGTCAATGGACTATCAGTCTACTTGATGCCTGACTCTTATTTCCCTGGCTCCACTTTCAGCCTTGCTTTTACATTGTGCATTCCCATTTGTATTTTACAACTGCTCAAAGACAGGCTGTATTTGTTGCCACATGTGCCAAAAGAGAGTGAATCAAGGCTCAGAAGTTTCAAGAACTGCTGGCTTCAAAAGTCTTTGTGTTGGGGTAATATGTGTCAATGTGACCAGCACTGTTGCTGGACCAGCCTTATCACTGCTGAACCCCATAGAGTAATCACTGCTTTGAGAAGGACATTTCTGACATTTACCACCTCATTAGATTCAATTTGTAATAAGAAAGGTGAAAAAAAAAAAAGGTAAAGCTGTGCACAGAGAGAGACTGATACCTTTCTGTTCAGAAGGGATGTTGCTAAAGACACTCACAGAGATTCCCTATTATCTAACAGAAGTCTGCTGCAAATAATCAAAGATGCAAGAAAATTTCTCTAAAGGGAAAGTTAACATGGATCTTTCACAGCATTATGTGCTAGGCAAATAAAATCTACAGATTGCTTAGTATTTATAGCTCTTTAATCTCATTGTGGGTGGCTTGGTGCAGGCGTGCACATTTCATTGGCCCACAAGCTCTTCATGAACCATGACATCAGCACTTATAAAAACCAAGGCCCTTGTCTTTCACAGTGAATATTCTAGACCTCGGCCTTCTTCCTCTTCTGGGCAAAACATTCATGTTGGTTCAAACTAAGCAAAGAGCTTTGGAAAAATCTGATAGTTTGGCCTCTCTTCCCATGCTTCAATCTTTTGGTGACAAATCCTGTTGCTTTACTAAAGGCATCTAAAGCTCTGGTATCCAAAGGCTAACATTCATTATTATATCCAGATTTCTGTTGCCTGCTCCTCTAAGATAAATATGATAACCGAAAAAACCTCATTTGTGATGTGTCAGTCTCTGTGGGAGGCATGTTTAACACAGCCACTTTTCAAATGCCATTTCTCTTTCTAAATCAACTCTAATGAAGGACTTCACAGGCTTCACAAAAATAATGTGAACTTAAGACACTGAAGCCTTGATACAAGCTCCAGACTACCACAAGCACTTTTAAAGCATAACCAATTATAACAGAATCTAACAATATATAAAAGTGTAATTTCTCAATGCTAACACAACTCTGACTCAACGTATCATCTCGAGTTCAAAACATATTAAGGCATTGCTATTAAGAAATGGGAGTATTAGGTCAGCAACTAGTTTTGTGTCATTTTCACTGGGACTTTAAATAGTTTCCTTTAAACAGTTATTTAATGATGATCTACATGACCTCAATACAGTTCCTGATGAAAAACAGTACAGAATCTCTTTCCAGAGATTAGCATACAAGCTGAGAAGAGTGCAGATACATACTTATGCTAAAAACAGCTCTTGCTTAAATAAAACAGCATTACCAGCCCAATGACTAAAGTTTGAAATACCTGAAACATCAGTTGCCAAAGACTGTCTTGTTTTAACAGTGGAGCGTCATGCTTTTCAATGGTACTTAATTTACTCTACAAAGGATATTTTGGAAGATAAATCCAGATCAAATGAAAAACTGCTAAGCTTTGTAGTAGTTTAATTAAATAGATATGGATTTTAGAGGTTTCTTCTTTGCACAATATTAAAAGCAAAATTCATCCTAAAAACATAGAAAGGCTTTGCAAATAGGAATAGTATTCATTAAATACCCTCCTTAGCATAGAATACTTGACTTTTTTCCTGATTTCAAAACATTTACTTTCCTGCCCATCAACTGTCAATTCCAGATAACACACACAGCCCAGATTGGCAAAGACCAGATTCCTAACAAAACTGAATCATACCATATGCTAGAAAGCTCAGTATGTTTTTTCTGAAATTGCTTTCTAAACTGAGGCAGTTGCTCATGTCAAATAACACAAGAAATGTCCTCATAGTCTGGATCAGCAGTCCATTTAGCCCAGTATTCTGCTTCTAACATATCAACTGAGAGGCTATTTAAGGAGAGCAGGTGAGCCAGGCCACTTCCTGAAGTCCATCTCTGTTACAGTTCCCGAGTTTGCCTGAACTCTTTGAGTTCACTTACACTTTGAATTGCCCGTAGCAGCAAGTGTCTAGAGTTCACTTCTCAGCCATTTTAAAACCATCTCCAACTAGTTAAATGTTCCTTAATTTCTGTGCTATAGAATTTGCTGAACAGTTCTGAGCAAATTTCACGCACCTCCTTCAATATTTTCTTAAGCTTTATCAATTTCCCCTTCCTTGGCCCAGTGCCTGCAAACTGAGGAGTCCTAATGTTTCTAATCTTTCCTAGGAGAACTGCTTCATCCCTTTGACCACATCAGAGGTACCTAAACCCACATCTGTATTAGCAAAGTAAGCAGTGCTGAAGAGCATTCCCAGCTGCTGGAACAGTCACCTGCAATGATGAACCATGTTAGTCCTGAGTACGACAACACTGTGAACTATTCCTGAGACCAGTCTTATCAGGCAGTTTGCAAACACTCTTTCTGGAAGAAAAGATGGTTTACTAGAACTGACTTGTTACATGACACTCAGCCTCAATCCCCAGGAACATTCCTGAGCACACTTTTATTACTAATATATACACAACTCCCAACAGTTGTCTGAAGCAGCACTGCAGCGTTTTGCCTTTTTGAAGGACTACTTAAGGGACACACTCTTAATTAGCTTTGAAAATCTGTCCTTCACTTGAAATCACAATTTGAACTGGCCTTATATAATAAATACATTCTTAGAATACAACAATTTTATATAAAACTACTTTATAATATTTCACTCCCAGAAGAATTCCAAATTGAAGTATCACTTTATAGTAGCTTGAGTAGTATGATCACATCCTACAGAGACATGCAACATTGACTGGACATACAACTATCAACACTATAATGATAATTTATCAATAATTTCATCTGAAGATCTCATATATGATTTATAGATTTACTACATCAGTGTGAGTAGGATGAGAAAGTATACTCATTTTGCACCTAAAGAATCAAAGGCAGTACAAACATTCCAAGAGGCGAATGCTCAATGTTTCTTATTTTTATTCAGTAAACTCTTTGCTATCTGCAAGAGAAACTTAAGGATGTTTCTGCAGACTGAACAAGGAAAGGAGTTGAATGTTTCTTTTTTTCCATGTCTTCAGCTTATTTCTAATACAAGAAATGAATTTGATAAAAATGGCTGCAGTCACAAACCCCCCCTGTAAGGCTAATAATACAAGCAACAAAAGGTAGAAGGGAGATCTGTGCAAGGCAGAGCTGCAGCCACCTTGACTCATACGGCTGTTCCAAAAAAAATAGAGAACTTATGGCCAAATGCTAACACTTATCTCCAGCAAGGTCTGGAAGTAACTTATCAGCAAGAAGCAGAGGCTGCAGGAGCTAAAATAAGACTCTTAGAGGTATTTTGCTCTCACCAACATGGTCACAGCAATGTCTTTTAAAAGCAGAATGGCAATGATACAAAATGTAGCCGATTTATATCTTACTAATCCTTGTCTTTATGGATACAGACTACTTCCACATAAGCAGCCTAACATTTTGCTTGCACCAGATGAATATGCAGGTTAAAGTACTTCTTCACTGGAACACAGTGAGTCACAGAATGGAATTTAAAACACAGACCTACCTAATCTTGCTTTGCATATGTTTGCTTGCACACTGATTAAGGCCCCAAATTCCATTAAATTCACTGAAATAACAATTAAAACCAACCCTTCATTCTGTCAGTAAGAGACATACTTCTACAAGCATCTCTCTCTACTTGCACTTCCAACCCTGCTACTGGAAGTAGTGATATATTAGCCGGTTAGGTTTCAAAATAATTTCAGTCAGCTGAAAGGAAAGAAAGGCATCATCACAAATACGTATTTACATTACAACAAGCACGGAAATATTTTCCCAGTGCTCTCAGTCACAAAACAAGTGATAAACTATAAATAGGCTTGTACAATTAATGACTGTTCACCATCAGGTGATTAGTAAGCAAGACCAAAATAAAACCTACGAATATTATCATGAAGTAAAAATTGAAAAATTGGATTCATCCTAAGAAGAGCCATAGGTGAGGTGAAAGATTTACATGGCAGGAAAGCAAAACAGCTTAGGACTAATCCACCAGCATGTTATTTCACTATTTTAAAGCAGTGTCTTTCCACAGCAGAAACAGTAAATACAATTAAAAGTCTAAAGTATTTTTGTCCTTATGGGCAGAAGAAAAGCCAGTAAGTACAACCTGAAATAAGTCAATGAGCTCTAAAAACCTACAAAAAATGTCATGCATGTTTGACATATTTTTCTGCTTTTGCTCACTATTATACATGTGGAAAAGCAGCTGTCTGAATAAAACTTAAAGGCTAAAGAACAAGACTCCCTCCCCAAACACACATGCAGACATGATACAGCCAGCAAAAAACCAGCATCTCAAAAATATTTTGCCACTTCTACTCAAAACATATATGCAGTGGTTCTGTAAGGCAAAAGAGATTTTATTTGGGAAAAAAACTACATACACAAATTATATTATATGATTATTATTATAACAGACACTTTTAATTCATTTTTTAGGTTCTGTAAGTTTAAATTTAATCTGGATTTAAAAAAAGCCCCAAACCCTAAGCCACCCAAACCACAAATGATTGTGTCTAGAAGTACACTACGTGATTTTTCACACAAGCACAAAACAAAACAAATCCAGAATTAAGACAGTTGCTAAACTTCTCGTCCATCCTGTTCCATAAAGTTATTGGGAAGTTTTTGAAAGTCAGATTTGAATCAGGTTTGTGGAAGACAGTCTAGCTTATCCCTACCACATAAGGATGATTTTGAGTATCACGCATTTTATAGCCACTGGTCAAATAATACTCGTACTTCTAAAAGGGTCAGACTGAAATGGTTTATAACGCTTCTAAGCCCACACAAACATCAAGAGATTCAGATACAGTAAAATTTTGTTTACAAGTTTGGTATTCACAGCCACATTTTCAATTCTTTTGTAGCAGGCAACAAATTGTGTTGCCCAAGTAAATGCTTTCATACCCAAAAGCTTATCTGTCTGTAGAAGAAATTATTAGCTAATGAATATACAACATCATTTCAAAATACTTAGTTTTCGTAATACCTATGGCTTTATTTCCAATAAGCACAGTCTCAGCTGAAAGACTGAAACTACCATTTTAGAGTCACTGCAATATAACAGAAATATTTTTGCATTTGCATTAAAGTCTATAGACATTGAGCTTCCCCCCCCTCCAAAAAAAAAAAAAAAAAAGAAAAATCTTAGCTCTCACAGCCTTCAGTATCAAGGACTACCGGCCTGAAGGGGAAAAGAAAAAGGTTAATTTTTGTTAATCCTGGCTGAGGCTAAAGGAACCAAAATGCATTAAATACTTTGTGTTATGTGTGAAACTGTGGGATAAGCCTATATGAGACTGGCACTCTGTTCTCTCCACAGGCTAGCACTGTCTACTGCCACAAAGGAAAGAAAACCAAAGGACCAGATTGAATTTCAGTATAAAGGGGTATTTGGAATCCTTCCCTCCCCCTGGCCACCCCCCACCTCACATTTAAGGGCAGAGGAACTGAACGGGTTACTTGATAATTTCCTCTCAAAGAAGTTACACTTTGAATTTACATATTTTTCCAAAACGAGTGAAATCTTGGACAAATTTTCCAGCCAAGTTAAAAGCCTCTGAATACATGTAACAACAATGCTAACAGATCGACCACGAAATATAGCATAATGAAAAATCTAAATTAAAAAGCAATCCTTTATTAGCAAAGTCAGTTCATAGTCTGGCATACATACTAAGATATTGAAAAATGTGGGGAAGTAAGAAGGCAATGAGAAAGTGGGGGACAAAGCTACGATAACTTAATTTTATCCACTGCTAAAATAATATATTTTTATGATATGAAGAAATTATGAGTATGAAGTATGAATATGAAGAAGAGTATATTGCAACTGTGGTTAAAATGGGTTTTTAAACGAAGTAACGTAGTGAAAGACTGTTCTGTACAACCAGAAAGATTACAAATTGGAGCAAAACGGTATGACTGAAAAGCAGAGTTCTGCTTCTCTCTTACCTTGGAGTGGGTTGGGGTGGGGGGCACCGTGTGTTGTTTGGGGGAGTTGTACAGTATACTGTTTTTTCCCTCCAAACTAACTTCCTAGAAAACAAGAGAGTAAAGTGCTCCAAAACATTTCCCTGGACCTCTGAAGCCATAATTTAAGGAGAATCAAATCACAATCCACTTCTGCACCAGCAGAAACAATTATATTTTCTGAGTTGTATGAAAGAGACAAGAGGTGTTGGTTTCTTTTTGGTTTTGTTTCTTATTAATCTGAAAACATCTACATCTAGCATTATAAGGTTACAGGTGCTGAGTCAGTAGCAAATGATTGTCAGCAAAAAAATCACAACTAATGGCAAGACTTTACCAAAACCATATTTCTAAATGCACTAGCAACATAAAAAAAAAGAGCAGTAGTTTGTCTAAAATTACTGCAACTCAAATTAGCTCAGCAGTATTGATGAAAAGATTTGTAGCTCAAAGGACAAATTTAAATTCATTTTTTTAACATTTCATGAATTTAAGGTAACACTGTATTTAATGCTCTTGGTCATTCTGACTCCAAACATTTTTAAAACATGTAATTAAACCTGTTAAGAGGGTGGTACAGCCAAGCTCTTTGTAAGATGTACACTGCATCTTTAACAGTCTGTCAGTAACAAGATTAAAAAAGGGTGTATTTCTGGAAAAGGGTGACTACAGTATAACACAACTTCCAGGCAGAGTCACATTTATGCTCCGTCATTAGGGCAAATATTTAGAACAATTACATTTTTCTGCACTAATAGCTCCAATCGAGATGTTAATTAGCGACACAATTTATCTCCTAACCCATTTCAAAAGCCTTAGCACTTTGACTTACTGTTGCTCGCATCCTTTTATTTCTCTCATTCAACTGGTGCTACCACAGTGACAAAGGATGAAGGAAGATTCAACAGTCACCACTCCGGCTGCTCCAATCTTTTCCATTCACTCAATACTGAGGCAATCTTCAGTGGTTTGGTGAGCACTGCCTCCCCCCCTTCTTTTAACAGGGCACCTTAACCTAAAGCCACGCCAGAGTATCTCCCTTTGCCTTCCTCTGTAGCTGTGCATCCACAAAGCGTGTGGAGGCAGGATGTGAAAGGTAGGATCAATTAACAATATAGTCAGCAATACCTACCTCAAGCCTTCCTTCCTATCAAATTAGCCAACGTACAGTGAGCTTCCTGCTGTACACGAATGTATCATGTCACCATAGCAACTAAATCAACAAATAGCTGCTGCAGCATCTGCTTCTGGATCATCTAACGTCAGTCAACAGACGGTTCGGGTTTAAGAGAACAAAGCTTCCAAATATATGCTATTTTATAAAGCATTTTTAATTTAGCCTCCTGATTCCCAGATAGGATACACTAGCTTGGAATGAACCAGCTCCTGACTTTATATTTGAAACGATGATGCACCTCATGCCTTCCGCTTGCAAATCAGGCAGAAAGGAGGAGGGAGGGAGGGTGCCACTTTATAAGATACACAAAAAAAAAAAAAAAAAAAAAAAAGGAATACACCAAAGAAATAGTCAACTGGATTCTATTGTGCTCACTTAAATACTGTGTTACTCTATCCCGTGCATTTATTAAAAGGCATGAAAGAAGCATGCTTCCCACTTTTGCTTTATAATTCATATATGACTGCCCTAAATAACACTGTAACACTATACCCTATTAATATCTAATAAAAGGTAAGACATTTCAGATAGCCGACAGAGTTAGTTTTCCTCCAATATTCTCCATTTGAGACCTGAACTGAAAACCTCCAGTATTAATTTCTGGCAACCTCACATCTGCAGTCTTTAATCCCAATGACAGCAGGGTCCACTGGCATACCCTCATCTATGGAAAGATAGATACGCAGGGCAAAACACACAGCCCTCCCTCCTTGTCGAAAACTACTACAAGTACCACATACGTGTCACTCAGGTTCAAGTCCTAACCCACAGGTAGACAAGGTACATGAAACTCATTCATAATGAGTTGGTACCTGGAAAGTGACAACATGAGATTACTGATGAAATGTTGCCTGAAGTATAAAGAAAATTAAAACTTTACTTGGACAGTAATGTCTTCAAAAGTAATAAGCAAGTGTACATAGACATACACTTTTATGTAAAAGGACTCAAATCTACAGCCTACCTACAATAAAAAAAGTAACTTTTTTCTTTCACTTCAAATCATATTCCTACTGTTTGATCAGCATGAAATTTTTCACCAATTAAAAGCTTTCTAGGCTCAAGGTTTCAGTTATTCATATCAAGCATTATTTTATTATTGAAAACATTCAGTTTTCAAAACAGTTTTTTCTTCACCTACATACTGTCTCTTGTTGCAAGGAAAATCTTTACATCTAGGTTGGCTCCACAGAGTGTGGTCCAGAGAGCATGGAAAATTGGGCACAGTCTCAAGATGCTAACTCCTCTGTGGCTCCAACATGGACTTACTGAGATCTGGGTTTGTCATCTCACCTACGCCAGACTTTCTCAGTTATTAAGACTGGTATTTGTATGTTTCTATATGCTACTGATCAAAGAACACTGAAAGACCTGATTGTTGTTATTCTTTAGCAGCACATGAATTGCCAGATGGAATCACATCTGTGGTCCAGCAAAGGGGATGTCAGTTACAAGGCAGCACAAGTCATTTTTTCACTGATTGTGTGTTCAAGATCTGCTGTTTGTATCATAGTGATGCTAATGAAGCTATGAACTCTTTTCCACAATCAAACTCACTAACACTTAGAAAACAGATTAGATAGAAAAATACAAAAGATCTATGTAACAGGTTTATAGACAGCATAAGATTGTTAAATCAGAACAGCTGAAACATCAGTAATAAATGCTAAATTAAAAGTGTCTTAAGCCTTTAGCAATTTAAAACAATTTAAGAATTTCATGGTTGTGAAGAGTGTTACTTCCAACTAATCCTTACTTAGTCATCTTTGATAAGATTCTTCTACCTCCATCTTCTTTTAGACTTCCTAAAGATTTCTTCCCCTCTCATTTATGTTGGTTAGTAGCCAGTAAAGATTTCTGAAAACTTTAGGTTGAGCTCTGTACCGTACCATGCTAATTCAAAGCAGATTAAGCACACATTTCTTGGCATCTATAAGAAAAAGTAATTAGAATTTTTTTCTTGTCCTTAAATAGCTTCTGGTTTTAGTATGAATGACAGAAGAAAACAGGATTCTTGTTATTTAAACGTTTCCAATAGACATTGATCTTTGTCCAAGTAACGCGAGATATAATGCTTTTAACACTGAAGTTCTAAAATCTTCTGGTTTTAACCAAATTTATTTGAGCAAATTCCAATTTACAGGTTTCCCACAACTACACAACTCTCTACCTCAGCTTCGGCTGATAGTGACTGATAATTTAGAGGGATCTAACTGCCCCATATAAGTTGGTTCATAAATTGGTTTCCATATGCAAAAAAAAAGAACAGGAAAGATCCGAGTAACAAAGGCCATTAACAAATCTTGGTTTTCAGGATTAGGGAAGAAATCTGCACAGAATTAATTCTTACATAATATACTGCAGTAACAATATACATGTTTGGGATTTTGAGGGGAAAAAAACCCCAAACCCAACACAATGCAAATTATTTCAGCTTACAAAGGCAGCAGCAGCATGTCCTGAAGAAAACGAGAGAAAGAAACCATATTTTCAGTGACACGCTCCTAAGGCTTATGTGTATTTTCAGAGAACAGGAGACTGCATCATTTTTCTAAAAGGCATCTGACAGATAATAAAATCAGCAAACATTTTGTCTTTAGCCACTGCTACAAGATACTGTCAGCACCACTGAAAGCACCAAGACAACAGAATATCCCTAAAAGCAACTGGAAACAGAGAGGTTGGAAAGATGACTAGACTGTTCAGTGGCACTGACATTCAAAACCTAGATTTCAATAAGCTTTCACTTTTTTTTAGAAAGGCAAGTTAGAAATATCTGAGAACTGGTGATTTTTTTTTTTATTCTAGCAAATATTTTATTTATGAACAGCTTATTTCTAGTTCTTACTGTCTTCACGTTTCTCCCCCTTCTCTTCACGTGAAAGACGATCTGCAGAAAGCTGATCACTGAGGGGGGAAGATGGTTTAGAGTTCTGCTTTGTAAAAACACAGTTTTCTAAGAGCCAGTAAAAGATAAACTTTAAAATCTGCATCTAAAGTCACTGTGAATGTTCAAGACTTGTTAGGGTCCACATACAACAGTGTGAGTCACTGCATGTTCTATAAGAGTGCGTCTCATTCTTCATTACTGAGAAATACTTACAATTCTGATTTACTTGTTTCTGCTTTGTCCCTTCTCTTTTGCATTTTCAGATCTCACAGCTTGGCTAAGCAAAGTTTATTTGACTCATTCACAGCAAACCCAACCTGTTTCATTAGCATTAACACAGTCTGTGGTTAGCAGATAGTGCACAGAAAATTCATTGCTTAAAATAATCCCACTGTATCTTTAAATCAGTCAAAGTATAAACATTAGGGTAACAGAAGTGTTTCAAAGAATCTGGATAATGCAACAGACAAACATTTGTGCTTCAATGTTTTAAACTAATCCTTGTTTACAGGGAATTAGAAGGAAGCAGCATTAGGGGCAGTCACTGAACTCTGGAGCCTTCTGAGGCATCTGGTCCTGGCCAATGTTTAGACACATCAACCTCTAGAAATAAAAACTGGAAGACTTCAATCAGATTATTCTCATTTCACAATGATTTGTTGTTTGAAATCCACAGGACTCCAGCTTTACAATGTTAAGCAAAACTGAGCTCATACAGCACAGCTAAGTGGTAGCAAGGGTTAAGCTCTCAGGTAACACTGTGCTGCAGCTGTTACCCTCAGTCAGCACTTTTCCTAATCAACCTGCATAACTGCAACAGTCCAAAACAGAATCAGGGAGCAACTTTCGTTTAAGCTGTACCTAGATACACTGGAACTTAGAAGTCTGCTGAATTAATTTTGGAAAACTAAGTAATTTAACAAAGATTGTCTGAATTGAAAATTAAAATTGAAAAAAAAAAAAAACAAACCAAAAAAACCCAAAACCACCCAACCCCACAACCCCCAGTTGCTTGAGATGCTACTGAGTGTTCAGAGAATCAAAAACCTAATTTCTAAAAAAAAAAATAAAAAATAATAAAAAAAATTGAAATCTTTTAAAATCTAAACATCTAAAGCAGTACATGTGACATTGTTCCAAAAGCCAGGAACTTGGAAGATTTTATTTTATCTGATTTGCAACAGGATTTTTAGATATTGTATTTTAAAATAAATAAAATAATCTTATCTTCCTGTAATAATGCTGATTTCTTCACACCACCTTTGGAATCAAAACACCCTTGCAATTATTTCAATTAAGCATCAAAACTGAAGACACTTCTCAGCTGCGCTTCATCTTTGACTGCAGGCTGTACCAGTAGTTGCCACAAAGTACTCTTATGTCAAATAGGTATTATTTGGTGTTTCCATATGCAAGAAGAAGAAAAACTCCTTCTGAAGACTGCTTGCTTCCATGTTCTCTTTTGTGAAGACCTTAATGCTGAGAAGAGGGGAAGAATTAGTTTGCTGGTTAGCTCACATTTGAAACAAGCTGAACAGTTGTGCCGTTGTTGAGAGCTTTGCTAGTATTTTCCTTCCATAGAACACCTAGTAATGAAAAAAAAACCCCAAAAAAACAAAGAACCTTACAAACATTATGAAAGTTGGCCAAGATGAACAAAGCGAGGTGGACAGTTAACAGATTTGCTAACGATGACGCAAGTCAATGGTACTTTACTTAAAAGAATTTCTTTGTTAGTAACATCTGGACACGTCTGTAAGTGTGTGCAACCAGTTAGGCACTCACCAAGAAACAATATTCAACATTATAATGCAGTCATGATCAACCTTTGGCCTAAAGCTCAATACATTATTTCAGAAAGGTCACAAAGCTACAGTTTATCCCCCTTCTGTAGGCTGAGACAGAGCCCTTTGAGCCCTTGTCCTGACTTCCTTCATCCTTCTGAAGTACAAAAAGGGGACCCAGGAAGCAGGACAGACACTTTGTTTCTCTCCCCTACAACCAGTAAGTACCAGCAGGTTACTTCTGGAGATCTTCACCAGACATGTAGTAGCTGAGCTTATTCTGGCAGTGCAGTATTCTGTAATTTATATAGTCATTTCAAAGGCTGAAGTGATAGGTGGGAGAAAAGGGTAACACATTCTCCTTTTTGAAAGAACTCTGCTAAACAACAACTCTCATCAAAATTTGTAATAAATATCCTTTAAAAACTATCCCCTTTCCTGCAATGCACCTCTAACAATTAAGAAAAAAATACAAATAAACAAGCTGAAACTGAATTTGGACATTCAGTTTCTGAAGAGTTTAGAAGATTTAAGGAACATATAAGCCATTGGTTTAGAAAGTATATGGACTATAAGAGAACTTGTTATTTCCTAACATTGCTTCTGACAGCTCAGATTGCCGTTTGGGTGATATGCAAGTTAAAAGCCCATTATATTTAAGACTGATGGATGCTGCTTTAACATTTCTACCTTAATTGGGCACAAAAGGGAGTGCCAAAGGAAGAACTTATTCTGTAGTTACTCAAAATAGCATTTTATTTAAAAAATAAAAATAGAATGCCAGGAGTTTACTTCTAAAGTAGCCTTTCATTCCCAGCTTTGCGCAAATGCGGGTATCACTGTATATCAAAACACTGTGACAACAGGAACCTGAGCTGGAAGTGAAATTAAAGGCTGCATCCTCAATTTGATCAGGTTGGGAAGACTTAGTCAGGGATTGGTGGGAGAAATCTCTACAACCCCAATCCTTTCCCATATATTTTTCCTTCCACTTCAAAAAAAAGGGGAGTCCAGGGCCATTTTTGCTATGGTGTGTAAACCCAAGTCTCTCTCTTCCTGGAGAATGTAATTCTAGCTGCTCTGTAACGTGTTAATTCTGTAATACGCAGAGGGTTAGATGGACTTTGCCCAGTATATGGAGAAACCTCTCAATCACCAGGGAATGGAATTGACTATTTCAGTTGGAAGAAACCTACAAGGATCACCTAGTTCAACTGCCTGACCAATTGACAGCTGACCAAGTTAAAGCATGTTATTAAGGATATTGTCCAAGTGTTTTAAACACTAACAGGCTTGGGGCATCAACCACTTCTCCAGGAAGCCTGTTCCAGCATTTGACCACCCTCTAGGTAGAGAAATGCTTCCTAGGGAAAAAAACCGCATGATTCAGCTAGCAGCGGGTGTGCTCCAGGTTACTTGTTTGCAAAGTCTGTAATTCTCACATATTTTACGAGCGGAGTTTCTATAGTTAAGAATATGACTTCGCAAAGCAGTTAAGATTTTTGTCACCACTTACAGAGAGATTAAAACAGCTGGCTTCTGAGGAAATGTATGCAAGCAATAAGGGTGACTGTAGGTCTTGGATTTTGGCATTCAGGCCTTGGCTTATTCAACATTGAGTATCCAGTAGCAGAGAGGAGAGAGAAGGGGACCAAGGAACATGCATAGTGCCAGGACACTGCTTAGACATAAGCGTATCCTTCCAAACCTAACTGACAGAGGAGCCCACAGACTCAGGGACTGGGCCTGCTTGCAACAGACTGCAGAGAGGAACTGGACTACCTCAATGCTTACAGCTCCAGGCAACCTGCACCTTCTCACCTAAAAACACACCACCAAAAAACAAAACAAAACACCAAAACCCAAACAAACCCCAAAACCAAAACTCTCCAAAAATACAGATCTTCCAGACATGCTTATTTCTCCCCATTGACAACAATATTAACAACCTAAAGTGACTAACAGACTTTAAATCAGATTTCAGATGTCATCCAATTCTCCCAAATGGCCATTTCTGAAGAGATTCATTCAACAGGGGAAATCTTTCCTCAAGTATCTTGGGAGGAATCTACTGTATCAGAGACCAAAATTAATCTAGGATTCATATTGTACAAACAAAAATGACATTCTAGGGGCAAAGGAGGATTACTCAGTGAAGTTTTATGAGGATATTTCATTCCAGTAATTTTCATAGCAAATACAAGTAGGAAAGGCTATGAACTACACAGCCTTCACTCTTGTTTCTACATTTATTTTCAGGCAGCAAATATTAAAATAAATATATCTGGATTTATAAATTGTGCAATAAATCTGATGCTGCTTTCTACTAACCAAAAGCAGGACAGTATTCATAGCAGCATTCCAGTATCTGAAGGGGGCCTACAAGCATGTTGGAGAAGAACTCTTTATCAGGGACTGTAATGATAAGACAATAGGCAATGAGTTTAAACTTAAACAGGGGAAGTTCAGGTTAGATATAACTTTACTGTGAGGATGGTGAGGCACTGGAACTGGTTGCCCAAAGAAGTGGTAAATGCTTCATCCCAGGCAGTGTTCACGGCCAGGTTGGACAGGGCCTTGGGCAACACGGTCTAGTGTGAGGTGTCCCTGATCATGGCAGGGGGGTTGGAACTTGATGATCTTAAGGTCCTTTCCAACCCAAAGCATTCTATGATTCTATAACTATAAACCAAAGAATTTTGAATCCACACTTTTTGCTGAGAATGATGACTTCTAGGTAATTTAAAGCAAGCTTTCAATGCATCCTGATCAAGGATAAAGACACAAGAGAAAATTCTGATCTCTAAGGAAAAAATAATAAATTACACTTAACTAAGACAAAACTTAGTTAAGTTTTGTCTTAGTTACCAAAACCTATGACTAACTTAGATACAAAAGGATCCAACAACCTTGAGGCATCAAACTCACATCCTCATCACCTTTTTTTTTTTTGTGCTGCTGTTTATAGAACATCATAGCCAACCACAAGTTGAAAAACTTCTGTGGAAGAGATTTTTTTTTTTGTACACAGAATGTTCCACACAACCCTGATTATGCATTTTCCAGTGACAGTTGCTATACAAAAGTAAGCCTTGAAAAAATACAGCTTGATAACCAGCTTCCATAAGCTGGCACTGCACCATTACAAGCATAAGACTTCCAATGGTTCCAGTGAATATAGTTCTGGTGCGCTTCAACACTATGAAGTCACTGAAGGCTAGAAGAATAAATGTCAGGTAAAGCACACTTTAACAAATCTCCAAAAAGAAAAATTTAGACTTATCTGCTAATTCAGTAGAGTCAAAAGGGAAGTACAAACCTCACCCCCCAGCCCCCCAAAAAAAAGCAGCAGCCATGCACGCACTCTGTACTCTATGAAATCAAATCACAGACAAAAGGGAAACAGCACAATATGGAAAGCAGTGAGAACAGTCATAACAGTGTATGTTGTTAAACAACTTATAACATGCTTTTTTTTCTTGTATAGGAAAAGATCATGAAACAGATGCAGTTCTAGGCTTCATTTTCAGCAGGAAGGCAAAAACAAAGCAAGCTGGAACTTTGTAATGTACCATATGCTTTTCAGAAACAGAAGCATCAGAACTAAAATGAAGGAAAGTCATTTAGTCATCTAGTTTACATCTTCACCCTTACATTTTTGCTGTGACTCCATGTATGCAAACAATCTGAAAACCAAAAGGTGATTCTCAGAATTGTTTTTATAGCCATCTATTACTCTGCTGATTGAAGACTTCCTCCTATGATAAGAGGTTAATAATACCTTTCAGATCAGAGGTTTAAATTTTTAAAGGAGGAACTTTTTTTAGAAATGCTAACTTGGAGATTTGAAGCTAAATATCTCAGTTCAAAGAATTTGCACTTAAACTCACACACAGCATGCATATTTACACACACAGAGATACACACTACATATATACACACACACAATAGGATTTTTGGAAAACCCACTAAGCATCTAAACTTCTGAATAAAGTTTGTAGGATAAGCAACCAGCTTCCCAAACTAGAAATATTACTTTATCACTAAACCTTGCTGAGAAATAAAGGTGACTGAAAGTCAAACACTATGTATTCCATTCCCCCAAGAAATGGAAATGGTTAACAGGTATTGGTCTACTTTGAGGGCGCCATCTACCATTTCGGTTACAAAGAACACTAAGGCTATATAGGGATGTCCCACTTTCCAACTGTTAGCTACAGAGCGAAGGTAGGGAAAAGGCAGAGAGGGCCCAGAACTCCAGGGCTGCTGCAAACTTGTGTCAACAACTTACCGATTTGTCTTGGAATAGCACTGGCTGCTGTAGAAACTTTCTGAAACAATTTAACATCAATCTAATATCCGGAAAACAAAGCTTGTTAAAGAAAGTGATTTGAACTCTTGTCTCCTTGTTTTCCTCTCAATCACGAATTCACCTCCTCCCACCACTCATGTAATCAAGCACATCCTTCCTGTCCAGCTTCAGCAATAACCAGTAAATCCTCACTGCAGTACTTACCCTCACATGAAAAACTCTCAAGCACTTTTGCCCTCATACCACATTTTCCCAGGGTCAGGTGGTTTCTATCAGCTCCTATCGACCTTTTCCATACTTCATCCACTAACTTATGCATCAAGATACAAGCAGGACACTATCCACGCACACTGAACGCAGTGATGAGAAGGTATAAAAGCAATACTTCTGTGCTTAATAGACAGGGAGAAACTAACAGGCTTGATCTTTGATTTTCCTCTACACCAGTTTTGTCCTATGAAACAAACAGTAGTCCCTTGTTCTGTGGGACACAGAACAAAGAAGTCGCTCGCAACAGCACAGAGTATGAACATCTGCACAACTTAATTTCCCCATGTTTTCTGCCTGAACATGTACATTCCCCTAACTTTGGGGATTGTTTTGTTCTAAAACATAGTGGAAAGTTATGGCTTTAACCTGATCAGACACTTCCACATTAGAAGCTTATGACCTTTCATCTTAACATGTTCAAATATTTGTAGTACTATTTCACATTTAAACTGCTAGCAGAAATTCAAGTATTTGAAGCAGATTATCTTGATGATATGAACTGTTCCAGAAAAGTACTGAATGGTCTCTATTAATCTGGTAACTCAGTGATAAGTATATACAACATAAGTCACAATAATTGTAATAGTTATCTCTGGTAAGATGCAAGGAGAAGGAATTGATTAAATAATCCTCAGATGTTTTACTCCCAAGCAAAAACTTGCAAGTTAACTAATCTAGTGTAGGAAATACTAACATATAAACAAATCACAGAATCATAGAATCATAGAACAGTTAGGGTTGGAAAGGACCTTAAGATCATCTAGTTCCAACCCCCTGCCATGGGCA
>WYDI02013783.1:0-62928 GCA_009867235.2 Psittacus erithacus
TAGAAAACATTCTATGCTGCCTTGAGATGCCAACTTGATATATGTATTTATAAATATATTTATGTACTCATTATTATAAATAAGTATATATTTATGTATATGTATGCACAGATATACTGACATACACACGCTCAGAGGTCTTTCCTCTTTTGATTGTTATGTGTGTGTTACAGAAATGCTTGAGATTTTTTCATTCAGAGTACTCAAAACATGCTTCAAATTAATGCATTACAATAGGTTAAAGAGTGTGTCTGAAGGAAAACTGAGCTATCTAAAGCTGGGCAAAAAAGATGGCCCTTTCTAAGTCAGAATGTTGTAAAGGCTTGTGACCATGTCAAAAACTTCTAGCAAAGTAACATGGGCTGCAGGGGAAGTAAAGAAGCGAGCAATCAAAATTTCAGCAACCTCTTTCCTAAGCGTGCTGCCATTGATCCTAAGCATAGCACATTTTTATCTAGACTTTTAACCATAAGAATGTGGTTTTGTTGAGGAAAGACTTTTAATGGTGAGTCATCTTTTCTCTTCCAGGAATTCTAAAGGCTCTATTTAAGAAAGATGTGATGAAAAGAGAGAAGCTTAAAGGTGCTATGTATGATTTTAGCAAGAAGTCGCTCTTCCTCTTCCTTAGAGCAGAACATTTTCTATGATAGCTGTATTTCCATGTCTGCATGCTTTGGGTATAGCAAATTATCCATAAAATTACAGATTTACTGTGCATTAAGAGGAAAGCAGATCTATGACACTATAGCTTTTACTATATTTTCACTTGATTGTGATTAGCCAAAACAAATAATGTTTAAAAATTAGAAGAAATTATCTACCTACAAAAACTGATAAAGATTTCCTAATAGAAAGATCACACAACTTCTTAAGTTTATATCCAAGATTATAATGTCCTTCATGTGAATTCATGTGAACAGGTTCCTCTACCTATTCAGAATACATATTCATTCTGCACTGTGAAACAGAATATTACCTGTACTGCAGCCAAATAGGCTATCCAGCCATTTCATCAGGACACTGGGACGCTAAAAGAAGCAGCAGGCAATTAATAAGGTATGGCAGGTTTTTTCTTTCTTTTTTGTTTTCTTTTCTTTCTCTTCTTGTCTTTGCTTACTAGAACAACTGGAAATAATAACAATAATTACCTCACTCTCAAAAATATAACTTATTGACTGTATTTCTTCCTGATTTGTAATTCCACATTCAACTGTAATCGTAAAGGAAATTCATCATTTAACAAGTGACTATCATATTCCTTCCTGATTTTTAACTGAGGTATGACATTCACAGACACATCATACATTCACACAAAATGGTTAGTATTAAAATCTTGACATTGCCAAACAGCATAGTGCTCACCATAAAAATGCAAGTTCAGAGTATAAGGGAAAATTTTGATTAGTCTTGTTTTATTTTTGGTGACCTGTGTATTCCAAAATACGGCAGTATTAAATTTTTAAACAATTTTCTTTTTTGTCCCTTTATTTGCTGCCAAAAGATGACTTAAGCCTTGTGCTGTTTCCTAGCATAAATCCCTTCCTGCTTCTTTCCCTGATTTCCAGCAATGAGTAAGTGTCACTTCAGCTTCTGGCTGAGCACAGCTGATTGACATCCAGGACAGAAGGGTCTCTCCCGACGACCACATGAAGATATACTTCAGTATGAAAGCTCAGCAGTCATACTGAGCTTTCTTACTATGAGACATCTTCAAATAAAAATGACTAGATGGTTGGCCTGCTTCCTTCATTGCTCTTGCCTTCCACTTGAGGCAGCGAATTGTGCCCTCACTGCTGTGGAGAATTTTGAATGACAGCTACTCACACAGTCAATCCCCAGCCCAGTGCCAGACGCAGTCCTTGCTGTTCATTCAAAGTATTTGGCTAACGGAAAAGAACTGAGCAGCTCTTGCCTTCTCCAATTTTAAACAGTGGACTTTGGCTCATATTGCATCATTTGCAACATGCATAAATCAACTGAAAAGGGGGCTTTACTGTCAGTGAAATACTCAGACTTGAATCTGACTTATAGCTGCTTTTATTTATTTATTTCTTGGGGTGGGGGGTGGGGGTGGGGGAGGTGGCAGGTTATCTAGTCTTTTTAAAAAAGAAACCAACAGTGGAAGAACACTAAAGTGGTACTTTGAAAAATGTTGCAATGTATAAATAGCACCGCTCAGAGCAGAACACAGGCTTTGTTGTGTTATCACACAGCAGATCCAACAATATACTACAGATCCATATTGTCAACTGAAATGGAAAAGAAAAACAGTTCAACAAGAATGCTTCTTAGGAAAACTACCCAATTTACTTGTGTGTGTCTCAAGGCCAAAGCATCTCATCTTTGCACAAATCATTCTTCTGTAGTGAGTAACAGCAATACTTTTTCGAGTGATTTTCTGTTGTGTGTCATAACAGGCTTTCTATTGATGTTGCCAAAAAAGCCTCTACCATGATTTTCAACTAGAAAAGGGTATACAGTTTATATTTTAGAAGAAAGAAAGTCATATACCAGATATATTATCAGTATTAAGCTTATAGAACCTGAGCAAATACATGGTTTTTTGTATTAGCAATAATGTTTTTTATTCTGTTTGTAATATACTGCAAGGGTCACCCTTTTATTGCATTATTTTTTTGATCACCAAGATTACTTTTAGCAGTTTGAGACCAAATCTTCACACCTCAACAGAAAAAGAGTATTCGACCAATAACGATCACTTTTTATCGTGTAACCACTATTTGGTTACTTTAGCCAATAAGCTGACATTGGCTCAAGTATACAAAACCAATTAAAATAGGAACACTGTCAAGAAAACATTATAATACTTCCTTCAATTTATTAGTTACGGTAAACGGCTTGCAACAAACCAAAAAACCACTAACAGATTCTGAGATGGATGCATTGTTTCCATACTGTGGATAATTAAGCGTTTTGGTGGGAATTTGTTCATAGGACTGATATACAATTAGACAAATTTGTTCACATATCATGTTTCATTGAAGTCTGTATGAGTCTTCTATGCTTGGCAATGGGTCCTGATCCTAGATGCTTTTATGCCTGATTAATTGTCAATATTAGGCAGGAGTTTGCTCATTAGCTCCTAGCAGGGCACATCTCAAATTGCAGTGAGCTCCATTTAGAGATGATATGCTAACTGTTAATAAACTGCATGGATTGTGTGTGTGTGAATCTTAGCTGACTATATGCATATACATATATAGCTACATATATTATGCATGTATATACATACACATGCACACATCAGTTAGCTCCCTGGAAGAATGGAATAAATACAAATTATTCTCCTGTATACAAGTTGTGGCTGCAAGTGCTGCTAACTTATTCAGGGCTCCCTAGTGAATAAAAACATCCCAACATAAATTTACTGTGTATTATTCATGCTACATTTTAAGTTTTCAATCTGTCATGTCAACTGCTTTAAATCATATCTAAACCGATGTGCTAAACAGACGTCACTTTTAAACAAAAGGAAGTAAATTAAAGAACATCTTGCTGTACAACAGACATTTGTTTTGTATATTCATTTTCCAAGGACTTCATTTCTTGATCAAGAAAGATAGTAGATTGTCAGAGAAGCAACTGAGAGTGTAAACTATTTTTTCCAGATCAGTTTTGCCTCTTAACTAGTAATACTGCCTTGCTCAGCTATTCAGTCTTAGTAATAAAATCTGACTAGATCATAATGTACTTATGTCTAAAAAGTAAATACACCTTATTAACATAATTGTTTCCGGTTTTAGATTTTGAAACCTCTCCTGACACATGAATATGAAGTTTTTATGACATTATTAGGAAACGACTTTGGCCAACAAACTCATGGGAATCAACAACAAGTCACAAAAATGAATCATTGAACTTCCCATGATAAAAGATCATGCATCGTGAATTCAAGCACTAAAGAAAGAAACAGTGAAAAAGCAAAAACCAACAAAACAAACTTTACCTATTTCAGTTTCATATGTGAGGAAACAAAGGTGTCGAAGTAGTATTTAAGTGTGATGTAGTGAACTAAAGTATTGATCTAGCTGTTTTCATTCTTCAGTGGGACAATGCTGCCTCCACATTCTCTAATGCTGTAACTACATTTCAGAGGTGACGAGATATTTTCATCAGGAGGTCTTCTGTAGCAGTAAGACTAAAGAGTTGGCACTCACAATGTTTAAACATGAGAAGGTGGTTTTTGTGTGTTTTTTTTTCCAAGGAATTTCACTAGGAACCAAAGGTTACAAACTTGAATCAATAGAACACTTAGTGCTTGAATTAGCTGAAAAGGAATATAGAAATACGAATATGAACGGCTATCAGATCACTGTTGGGAAGTACATGAAAAGATAGAAACAGACATAAGGAAATGGCCTTTCAAATACCCAGAACAGGTACAAATTTGGTTTGACTTTTTTTTGCAGTATTTGTCAAATATTGTCTGCCAACATCACCAACACATTCACTCACTATTCACTCACATTTCAGTAACTTCAGTTAAAAACCCCAAACTATCTTGATAATAGCATGAGAAGTCAGTTGCACTTTGCAAGGTCTATAAACAGTTCTCACACACTAGCACAAGATCAATCATGGTTAAAAAATGTATCTAACAAGGAGAGACTGCTAATATGATACTCAGACATCTCTTGAAGCAAGCAACTGCAGTAGGATTAACTGCCAGGTAGGGCTCATCACACCTGGGAATAAGTAAGGTACTGTGCTTATCTCCAAATCTGAAACAGTTCCCAGAAGTTCATCTTTCAAAATTATTAGGTTTGAAGTAAATCAAATCCCCATTAACATTTTTTAATTCATAACAGTATTTCTTTGCTTCAGACTTTAACTTTTGCAGCTGCTGCTAGAACTACCAAGGGATCCTTGTTGCTCCCATCTGTCCACAGTAAGGACTGATGAGTCAAGGCACAGCTTTGGTGCAAATAGGGAGAGATCAGGTCACATCTTTTGAGAAGCAAGTTACAGAATGGTGGAAGTCTCATAAATTCTTTACAGACCATGAAGAATCTGGAATGTAGGAGATCGCTAAAACCCAATTTGAAGTTTAACCTAAAACTGCGACTAACAGACTCTGGAGACTTGCTGTGCCACCAGTTATGTTAAAACATATGCTAAAATTGACATGATTGAGAGCATGCTGAAACACTGCACTATTAGGAGCTGTTCATTGTTGTGAAAGTATGTGTGGAAGGAACAGACTAATTATAAGAAGATACTTCCTTCTTCGGTGGAATTTATTTCAGAAACATTAAAGTCTTTTCCTTCATAATATCAAAAGAGAGTTCTGTGTTCAATAACAATATGAGGACTGAGTCTGGAAAGTATAGGTATCTCTTTATGCAGGTTAGTTTTTAAAGTCAGAAGACTCACTGTATTTTTTATACTCAACTAACTTAAACCACTGCCAAATCTCCAACCTACAGCTTCAGATACATGGAGAAAATAAGAGTATGTGATGGCTTACAGGAGATACTTTGAAAGGCACTATGTTTTCAAAGAAGCATGTGATATTTTTTAAAGTCAGGCAAATTTAAGGAGTTTCAAATGAGGAACTAAAATATCTCTCTGCCTTCAATGGACCGTTATCAGTAATTAATTTCCTGGACTTTTAATAAATCTGATTTTGGGATCTTCCTCACTGCCATTAAAACATCTTTTCAGAGTGCCACTGTAAGGATAATGCATAGTTATCTTTTTAAAACAGAGATTTGGTTTTGGTTGGTTCTTATCTTTGTTCAAGATCCTGCTGATTTGCTGTTGCATACAGGCAACTTAAACAAGGCTGACCAATAGAAGCAATAATTGAAATAATAAGTAGTCTTAATTCATTATAAAATAAATTACGCCTTTTACAATTTGCTTAGCAGAGCAATGGAGATTCGCTCACTTCCGTATGGAGAAGCCTTGTACTTCCTAATCACTGACACTCTTTCACACCCCATGTGAAAGTTCACATATAGCAGAATATGTCTCTACATTAAGAGAACTATCTCCAGCAATCCCCAAAGTAATATATTCATTCATCATGCTTAGCTCTTATGAGGACATACCTTCATTCAGTTTCCTGCTTCTAGGACTGTAAGACCAGACCATATATGTCATTATTGTCATTACATGATGGTCTTGAAATACCTACTGTGGGATAATGACTGGTCCCCTAGAGGCACAAATGCTTGTAAGATGTGAAGATTGCTGCTTGTCACCTTCCTTTCAAAAAAAGAAAAACAGGAAAAAAAAGAAAAACAGGAAAAAAAAGAAAGCCAAAGGTTCAGATGACTTGTTGACAGCAAACATGGTATTTGGATTACGAGCAAATCAGAGAAACACACCAGTGAGTTTTGCTTTAAGAAATGTGCAAGATAAATATGTAGCCATACAGCACTGGAGTACATAGCACTCAACTTTCCAGCAGAGTGAAGCATTGGGTATTGAATGCTAGCTGAAACAAGCTAATGCTTGTTGCTAAACATCAGCAGCTGGCCATTAACTACAATGCAAGCTCCAATACAATCAGCTATACATGCTCAGCTAGCGTGCAAAATTCTGAGGAGGAAAACTTTCACATTTAAAGTACATCTAAATGGCATCTGTGGAGAGAGAAAGAAACAAAAACTGAAAAAGAAAAGGAGAAAAATGGACGAAGCAAAAAGGAGCTTCTCTTCCACTCTGCGTAGACACCCTTTTCTGATGTGGCTCAACACTAAGAGGAAAGGTAGGTGACCCTCATGATAGGAATGTGCTGGCCACAGAAAAGACTGGAGGGTCTTGCTGCAATATCACTGCTGATTAATGCTTTTTCCTGATGAAGTGTATTTGTTATTGCTAAATACTCCCAATAGATCATGTTTCCAGAATGCCCGTGCACAGAACAAAACAGCAGACCATCTCCATGCCCACTCAAATTTAAGTAACTTCTATTGCATATTTTAATATCAGCCTTTTCTGTCCACTTAAGTGAATAAGGATTAGCTGCTACTAATAAAAGGCCATGAAAAGAAAACACTTTTTTTCCCTAAAGATACAAGACACTGGAAAAAAGAGCAAGAAGAAAAACAGTGAAAGTGTTGAAGTTAATTCTGTGGTTGAGCTTATCAAAATGTTCTGTTATGACAGTCTATGCTGGGGACTTCAGATACTGTGTTTCAAAAGGAATCTACTTAAAATCATTTTACAAAAGCCTTTACTTGTTTAGAAATTGGAAATGGCTATTACATATTTTTTCTTCTTTTTATTTTTGTTTCCTTTTCCTCTTTTCTTTTCTTCTTTCTTTTCCTGTCAGGCATCATTCCATTAGCTTCAAAAATTATCATAAGTGGTGGGTAAAAAAAAAATTTTTCTAAAGAAAATAATCAACAGTTATTTTGTGAAAACTCAGGCTGGAACTGATATAAACTGTGCTGGCCAAAGAGTTAAAAACCTTTTTCTTATTGTAACTGAAAATTGAAACTAAAATCAGAACAATAATTTCCTGGTAGGAAGAGAAAGACTTTAGACCAACTCAGATAGCAAAAAAGCCTTTTAGAGTGGTTTAAATAAAATGTCACCTGCAACATCATTAGAAACAGAGGCAACAACATTTTCTTAATTTGTTATTACATAGCAATGACTACTCATTCAAAGGCAGGTTGCATAATCAAAATACCCACAGCACATTTCGAAGGCAGAGGTTTCTAAAGTTCATTTGCTTACTTTGACTCTCACAAGTTATTGCCTTTCCACTTCTCAGGTCGTAGACACCAGTTGGCAGGATAAGTCTTCACTGTTTCTTTATGTGTTATTATGTCTGGAATGCTTCTATTTCTGGGAAGAAGGTTAATGAGGAGAAAAAAGCGAGACTTACTCTGTTACAGTGATAACTAAAAAACGAACAGCATCATTCTAAAATCCAAACCCCATCTAAAATGCTTAGGGATTTTAATTTCTTTTATATTTTTATCAGTGTTACCAGCTGTACTTTTGTGCTGTAAAGTTATTTTTAAGCCAAGCGAAGAAAAAATTGTGAGATAAAGCTAAAATTAAAACAAGGAAGCCCTAGAAATCTACTAAGAAAGTAAATTGTTAAAAACCTTCCTTGTAGTATTGACAAGTAAACTGTTCCCATTAAGTCTGAACTGCTTATAAGCTTTCATTCATGTAAGCAGAGCCTTCTCACAGTTTAAATTGCAAAGTACAGTGCACAGGCATATTCAGGCATATTTCATGCTCCTTTCCACATCCATTACTGCATGCTTTCATAGCTGAAGCAGAGCGAGAGGGGGTCTAATAGGTCTACAGGTGTGAAGACACATTTCCAAATTCCAGTAAAAACACTGAAGTAGAGCAAAATTTGTCAGTGTAGAAATTTTGATTGGGTCCTTATGAACTCAAAAGCGCTATATACAAGTTCTTTGACCTCTGTAGAGTTTCTTCAGTTTTACCGTTGTTGGAGCTAAAGAAGAACAAAACTTTTCCTTTTTTAACCTCCAATTACTTATGCTTCATTGTCTACATTGACAGGAAGAGTACTTCCCAAAGAAGAATTCTCCTTTGCATTTTTTTCATTCTTCAACTGCACAAAATATGACATTTTCTGAACATTTTACATACTCTGGATCTAGTTGAATGGTCTCAATACATGTGTATAAACAAAGAAAACTCATTTCTATGGTAGAAAGGTATTCCCTTTTTCCTTTTTTTTTTTTCAAAACTAACCTGGAAAGCTGAATGTACTTTATTTTATGCTTTATTTTGAAATGATGAAATCAGGAGAGTAGTAATCAGAGTAAGCTGTGGAAGTCTACTTCTGCCACCTACAAGAAAATATAGAGATACAGGAATAAACTAATACACATGACCTCATGATTCACCTTTGTTTTAATCTTACATGTGTTAATGCAGAAAAAGCATGTATCCATCTTAAGAATTTCCTGATGTAAAATGAAGACAGCAAAATCGTAAAGATCTGTAGCTATGAGAAAAATACTGGATGTAAATTCAAGTGGCTGATTTACATTCAATAGGTTCCTTTTCCATTTGTGTCTCAGATTTTAATTATCCTCTTTCCTACAACTTTTACACATGAATATTTCTTTCATTTCTTTACAAAAAGAATCACTTGAGGTGAACTGAGCCATTAGCATACATTTCTATCGTGAGGATAGTGTGGTGAGTACTTTCTTGCAGTACTTCCAGTAGGTAGACCACTGGCTCTGGGAATAAAATCAGGGATCAGCTTGAGCATTATACATGTCTTGCTGTGCTAGACTCAGTCAGCAGAGATGCTGTGATCCTGGTGAGGGCACAGATTTCTGTTTTCCCATGGCTTCTTCACTGCGCAACTCAGACAGGATGGTTATTGCATGGAAGCTGCTGCCCCAGCTGCAGAAATTGTAGCTAAAAAAGCACTCAGAAGTAGCTCGCTCAGTCACATGATCCCTCTGACTAGTGGAAGGGGCAGGCAATGGTCTGACCTTTAAGGAATAGCTGTCAAGGAGGCCAAAACCATGATTTTTTCCAAAAATAGTGGTGCAAGAATACAAAAGGTGTTAAGCTGTCCATGCAGGGGACTGTGTCCTTAAGTTCTTCCAACATACAGACCACATATTTTTATTACCAATAGTGTCTCCTTTGAGTCCTTCCCACATCAAATCCCACAGGAAGCCTAATAGTTTTCATGAAGGATAGTATTTCAGGAAGATATTTCATATACTTAATTTATGAATTAACAAATTTTTTTCTTTGAGAAGCAGTCATAAGAAACCCTGTACGCCAATTTGCACAGAAAAACATAGGTGTTCCAGAAACAGAACTCTATTGATGTTCACGGGCCGCAGAGCAGTGTGGCAACATCTGTTTTGAGATCTTGTGAAAGTACAGGCAATCACTTTGTGTCAGTTCCCCTCTTCCAACCTCACCTAGCACAGATGAGTCAAAAACAGTTATTACTACCACAAAGCAGCTACTTAAGACTGAAACAATGTGGTGGCTTTGGTGTGTGTCAGAGAGGCCATGCAGCTCTGTACTCCAGCTTTGCTTTGAAGGCTGGGTGCCAGTGAGAGCTCTAACTCCAAAGACCACAGAACTGACTTTTCAAAGTCATGATTCATGCACGTTAACTACGAAATGTAAGAAACAACACATGCTCATCTTCTAAAGAACTTCAGTGCCAATGCATACTGATCTCTGACCTTTCTTAATTTCTAAATTAACTGTTGGGTTTTGTTTTCCTTAAGGTTTCTTTAGGTCATGCAGAGAATGTACAGATCTAGTCTGAAGAATAAGAAGTTAATGGTAGTAGCAAGCAGATATTGATAATGAAATTCTGTGACAGGGCTACAATTTTCAGAGCTAGCTTCAAAGCTCGTCATATCTGAAAACGTCTTTTTTTTTTTTCTTTCAAACACATACACAAATATACACACACAGAGATACAGAAAGAAAGCCATCCAAACTTTAATGAAATTTAGATATTTCTTTTCAGGCTAAAGAAGAAAAAGATTCTTTTTTCTTTGTGTTTAGATATTTATCTGACCCTCAGAGGGACTGATAATCAGTAGCTTCATACAGTCTGTGGTTCCAACTTCCTTACAAACATTCAAGCAGACTACTAAAGTCACTATGCTTTCTTATTGTTGCTTATTTGTAAAGATCAGGAACACAGGTGGTTTTGAAAGAAACCCCTTTTTCCTCTGCGAGGTCAATTTCCCTGAATGCTTTTTAATGCCATATGATTAGGGATAGAGATGCTTTACAGGGATAACACATGTTATATGGCAGCAGACAAGGTGACATTAGGCTGCTTTATTTTCAGCACATCAGATAAACTGAATTATTACACTGAATTGATCCTAGGGCTCTTTTTGTGATTAATTAGTGCAACTTTTTTTGGATTTCAAAGGAGTCTGCTCAGATCCCATTAATAATGTTTTATTTTTAAATCTAAGTTATTTTCCAGCTGCATACTTCTGTGTTTGTCACTGTTCAAACATCTTATTTAGAAAACTAAGGAAATGATAGCTCATCACATCAGTAGTCCTGTGTGTCATTTTGTTTTCCTGTCATAGATTATTTCATTGTGTACCTCATCTACTTTCAGGCAAACTCTGCTACAGTTCACACATTGGTAACTGCAGATTTCTGAAAAAAACAATTTTGATCGTTCTTCACACAAATGGGTAAGTATTAACTTCATACTTCTTTTTAGAGTTTAATAATGTTACTCTTGCATGTCGGTTTTAATTTAGAATTTACCTTATGCATACATATAAATATTTTGTGAGCTTGAGACCAAATTCTATCTTTATCTGTAAAAATGAAAGAATGTAGAGGAACACAAAATAGTTCTTACTGACAAAGAATTTCTGAAATAAGCTGCAGCTTTGTGCGTTGACTTTTAGTCATGAACAATAGTAAGTGTAAGATAATTCAGCCTTTACAACCAGTACAGAAAGCTGAATCTGTCTCATTTTCAGCATAAGATAGTACATGAAACCCACCTGGGGATCCTGGGAAAGCCCATTCAACACTCACTTTCAGCTTCATTTTGTTTTTCTCCTCCCACTTCCCGGCCTACATGAACTCTGAGAGACATACAATCCTTCTCATTTTGCCACCTGTAAGGAAGTATATCAGAGCAAAAGACCTGCTAGAAGAACTGAATTACAAATGCTCTTTTAACCCATTACAGCTGCAATGTTCACATAAATTGGCTGCATGTGCTGTGCTGTTTCACTTTAAATGCTACCTTTAGAGGTTACTCTTTAAGCTGTCTTCTGTTGCTATAGGCACACTAGGTTGAACAGATCTAGCTAAACACAAACAAGGCAAAAATAAAATGTGTGAACCTGTGCCTTGAGAAAAAGACACCCTGCCTTTTCCAAGGATTCCACAGAATGAGCATTTTTGACAATATTTATATATGCTGGGTTTTCAACTCTACCTTGGACCTCCAGTGTACATCGATTCTACACATACACACCCACACTGTACACACATCGGCATATGGTATTTACAGTACACCTTCTATATTATCATATAACTTTCTTATTTTCCACTATGAAACACAGAAAATTTATGCTGTGCTGCATACGGTATGCTGTGTTCAAGTGAACTTTACTACCTACAAAGTTTCAAGAGCAGGTCTGTGAGAATCATTAACTTTTCAAAAGACACCAGTTCCCTTCTGTCACTAATGACATGCTTAACAGTTTAATGTAATGCTACTTTTAATTATCAGAGCCCTTTTCTTTTAAATATCAAATTTCCTTCTCTAAATTGTCCTGAGTTCTCTTTACAGTCTCATCTGTCACTGTAAATGTCATCACTTTATTCCTCCTTTGGATGCAGTGACAGGCCCACTCTTGTCCCTGGCTTTATCTCTTTTTCCATCCTTTATTGTACTACAAAGATCCCTCTTTCATAGTTTACAGCTGTATCCGCTTTCCACACGTGGCAAATGATTGCCTCGGTAAAGGTATTTTCTGTTTCAATCTTGCATTTTCCCAAGGGAGAACAAAAGGGACAAGCTTTCTGGAGTTGGTTTCACTGAGAAAATTGTTTAGAATTGCCTCATTCCTCAACAGATTAACAAATGCATACAATCCCGGCTTAAGTGCTATTGTACAGCACAATTTGTCCATTATACTTTGTCCTTTCCATTTAGAAAACCCCCTCACCAATTAAAGTAATACAGCCTTCCAATACCTGCTCCCAATTAAATCTGAGCTGTATTACCTGCCTTGATGCAGCTGGTCACAGATTCCTACCACTTACGAGCATTCATTAGCCCTATTCATTATAAAGGGGCTGGTGGCAGGAATTCAAGCTATTGGCTTTATTCAGGGGCCATCAAAATTATCAGCTTTCAGCACAAGGCCCCAATAAGAACAGGATTAAGTGAAGGGAGAGGGAATTCATACAGTAGCAAAATGTCATTGTTTCTACTTTGCTCATGTCTCTTCTAGCCCAGTGCATTAGAAGCATCCAGTGAGTGTACAAAAGAAGACAGCTGGTCACAATTGGAAGAAAGCCTTTTCCTCATTTGCTTTCAACATAGCTCCTAATTTTGTTTTCCTGTGCCTCTTACATCCCAGTCTCCTTGCTCCAAAAGGTAGCCTATTGTCTGATCTGGAGCCTACTTACAGATGTGATCATTAACCACTTAAGCTCTGCTGCTGCAGGCTGGCTCAGTACTGTTTAAAGACACCATTTCACTAACTGAGATGAAAAAAAAATCCTCATTTTTCTGGCAATATGAAAAAGTGCTGGATTCCTGGGTTCTCACCACCCAGAGCGATGGGGCTTTTCCAGGCATGTGCTGCTCCTGTGATGCTCTGCTAGGTGATAGCATGCAGTGTGCCTAGTTGCATAGCAGGAAAAAATTATCTGCTGCTCTTAAGCCTTTTAAGTGTGAATGCCCACTCTGTCATTAGAACTTCCAGGATTTACTGGATGGTGGTAGTAAGACAAGTGGTCAAACTAGAATCTTTGGGGCTGTCACAAGTAAAGGCATTAGGGGAAGAGGGGAAGAATGCTTCTCACCTGGTACTTGAAGGGGGCACAAAGGTGTTGCACCCCAGCTCTGCCCACTCCAAAGAAGACTGTGGTCATGTCACAGTCTGCTGCTGGCCCAAATAAGGATGGTGCAAGTGGGAAGATTAAAACGAGAGGGGAAACAATAATATTACTTGTGAATATAGCGAACGGAGAGGCTTGAAAAACTCAGTCTAGTAAAATTTTGGACCAATTTTAAACTAATTCCTTAATGCAAACACTCATCTCTTATCAAGGATCAGCAACATATGCATATCCATAGCATTTTTTTAAGGTGGTGGAGGATGTATATTAGTGTTTTCCTCTCAATTAACTTCTAGGCAATTTTCCCAGCTAAATACATAACATCTTTGGCAACATGCCAACCAAAACCTTAAGACCCGACACTAAATTCTGTACTTATACAGGCAGCTTAGATTTTCATGCAGTGAACTGGAAGAATGCCAGTAACTCCCACCATAAACGTAGCAGTAGGAACACCATGTATTTTTTTTATCAAGAAACTCTATTTTTCCAAGACCACTTGAAAACTGTACCATTTTAATGTTCCTTTAGCACAAAATAAAAGAAAGATTTAACCTGCTATTAAATTAACCCAATTAGCCATTTATTTCATGTAACCTTACACTTCTGATGGCATTAAATCAAACACACCAACATGTGGATTTTTTTTCATTGTAAGTTATGGTAATTACACACTGCATGCTAGACAATAAATTTCTCTCTAGCCTTTTGCCCTGTTCTTTCTCTCTGGAAGAAGATTATTAGAACAGAAATGTTTCAAGACCCCTCCCAGTATGCCTCCAGTAACACTGTACTGGAATGCCACAGAGTATTTATACACTTAAAGAAAGGAAAAAAAAAACCAAAACCCCACAACAGTGAAGATGGAAGAGGGGGGAGAGAAAAAAAAAAAAAAAAAAAAAAGAGAAGAAGGTAAAATGTTTCCAAATGGTTGGCTTCCAGGCATGATAAACTGAAGTACTGCTGAGGCTAGACTCTATCTGCTGTCCCTGCCATTTGGCCAGTACCAGAGGCCACAGCTTGCTGGATGCTACGTTTTCTTCTAATATTTATTTTCTGTAGGGGTGGGGAGAAAGAAAACCTAATTCAGGTAGAACCTGGCAATAATTCAGAATCAGAATCCCCAAATCTAGTTCTGCCACTTCCACAAAGAGAGAAACCCAAGATCCATGTGTGGCACACCTACCCATGGCTGCCCCTGAAGCATGGTGTATCTTGATGTTCCAGCCCTCCCTTGCCCTCCAGGCAATGCCTTTTATAGCTGGGTTGCCTCTGCTGTTGAGCTGTGCTTGCCAGCAGGCCCCTTCGTATGCTGGTGTTATTTTGTCCCATTTTCAGACCAGACTGAAGTGGGTCTATCCCACAGCAGAGGGCAGAGGGTGCTCCAGGACTGCAGCCACCCTCAGCCTATCCTGAGGGCCTGGTGCAGCACCCTGCACGGTGTGTGTCAATGCCTTGTGAGAGGGCGGAGCAGCATTCCTGTTCCCGTATGCAGCCCTGGCAGGAAGACTGTCAGCAGCATATTGGATATCCTCACGAAGCAAAGAGAGTGCCCTCCCATGTTCTGTTTAGATATCTTCCATGGGCTTACTTTCAAGGATGGCTCTGACTTCTGACCCTGCTGCAGATGGCGTAACTGTTGCTTTGGCAGGCTGCCACTCACATCCGGTTTCCAGTCTCACATTCTCTTCCTTTTACAACGGGGGTAACCCTGCTCCCTGCTTGTAATTTTCTCCTTGGTGCTTTTTTTTTAACTTTTTTTTCCCTCTTCTCTTCTAGTTCTCTGGCAGGCACAGCTCTTTGGCTCCAGAAGCTTGTTAGGTATTTGTCACTGAAGATTTTATTCTTCCTTCTATAAAGTTCACTCCTGATGGAACACTCTAAGAAGCATCGTGGTATTCTAGCTAAAGGCAGCCAAAAGGATGGCTTTCCTTCTCTTTTTTCTTTTTTTTTTTTTTCCTGTTTTAATTTCTCAATTAACTTCACTTGTAACCCTACTAAGCACTAACAATCTTCTGAATCTTATTTTAGCTATGTTTTTTTAACTATGAAGAGCTTTGTTATCTTAGCAGACTTTTAAAGATAGATTGATAAACTGTAAATAGTATGAATTTGATATGGCAGCTTGAATTGATGTATCTAGAAGATTTTCTGAAATAAATTACTTACAATCTATTACCTGCTATTAACCCTTCAGGAACCTTATAACATTCAGTAAAGTGAAATATGAACAGTTCATCTGAAAATACAGTTTAATTACCATTACTGTTTAATTCAAATTCAGTATTGGAGTAGTTAAAGTTTTGCATTTTGTTTCTTGTATCTGATGAAGCTTTTCCGCCTCAGTTCCTTAGTTCACCTTTATAAAATTCTTACCTGTCCAAAACATGCCCCCTGAAGTGCTAGATTTACATCTCTTCATATTCAAAGGTAAATCTTTAAAATTTTAACTTATGTAATACTTAGAATCACATTTTTTATACAGAATTGCACTATGCTCTACATAAAGACCCTCAGTTTTGGACTACCAAGAGCCAGACCAAGATTCTGATTCCTTGGTTTTTTCCTAAACAGTCAGAAGTGGGAAGGGAGGGGAATGAGAAGGTCCCAAGCTGCCACACCTCTGGGTGACAGAGGAATTCAGCGACAGCCCTTGAGAAGAGTGTCATAGAGTGTGACCCCCAATTCTGGCACAAAAGAGGAGATGTGTTCACATGTGTTTTGCTGCTCTGAGATGCACTGCTGCAGACCATACTGTTTCCGCCTTTCTTGGGATTCTCATTGAATCTGTAAAAAGGAGGCTTGGAATATTCAAGAGAAGATAGTACTTTGGACAGTGATAAAACCAGACCGTGAGTTGCCATGATTTTCTCTCGAAGTAGTTTATTTTCAGCACCACTTTGTCACCTTTGCTTTTATATTTTAAAAATTCTGTGTCCAGAACAAAGGTAAAGATGCTATGTCTATGTAATCTATGCAATGTCTATGTTGGTGTGCCTATGCAAAGTTGCTCAAAATCTTGTTTGTGGTGACATGTACTGTAATTTCTCCAAGCCATTAAGATGGCTAATTTCTTTCTTTGAAACTACAGGAAAAAAGTCCTGCTCCAGGATTTTCTTTTATGGCTTCTGTTCACCTTCAACTTTCATCTCTCTGTGTCTTTATTTTTGCGTAGAGACTTTGCGGTGGTGCAGAAGCTGGAGCCTTGTCCAGAGTGTTGAGATTCTGCAATATGCTACAGGCCTTGCTATTCTACCATGTATGTTGAAGAAATCTGATGAAAATTCTTGCTTTCAATGACAGTGAGAAACTTTTTTTTTTTAAATGAAAGAATAATTGTTTCTGCATTGGTGCCAATGCTCTCCACATGTACACAAAAAATTGGCCAAACTGGGCCATGTCAATGGTCTATTTCCCATCACCAACAGTGCACAACAGCAGAAATCTAGGGAACAATATAGGAGGACAAGTAGACCATGATACTTGCTAGCCTCGAGCACTGAAGCTTATTGAGCCATGGATGGTATCTTTGGGTGTTGTGGACTTTTAAATTTCTATTTAATGTATCTTTTTTGTGATAAAGTGCCATCTTCAGAAACAAGTGCTAAAAACAGCTAAATTGCTGGCCTTTTTTTTTCCAGACTCATCATAAACAGTTAATAAATTTTGTCTGTGGGATCCCAGGTGGACAGGTTGCTGTTTTTTGTTTCATTGTGTTTTGTTTTTCCAAGAATTGGTGCATGTTTGGACTTTCCTATTTTTTACTGTATTTGCTGAGTTGCGCTCCTCCACTGAGTCCTTCCTTCACTGGAAGATTATGAGCTTTGCAGTGTGTTCTCATTCCTTCCAGACTTTGGAAGACATTGTGATATACAGAATTGTTTGCATATGGCATAGCAGTCTTGAATCTGCAATAAACTTATAGATACTATATGACTTATTTCAAAAAAACATTTCTTATTTTTCTCCAGCACACATTGTCTTTCTATGGATTTTAGTATCAAGATTCAATATTGGTTCACTAACAGTGTTTTCCTTTTTTGATGTTTTTTCTTTACTTTGTATTTAACATTTAATTTACCCACTGTGTATTACTGAGGCTGTACAAATCCAGCCACTCTTATTGATGCAGGCACCATTTTCTGCTGTGCAAAAAGTAGGCTTTTCCTATAGTTTTTCTTTAGAATGTCACTCATTCAATTCCAGTGTCAGCTCTAAATGTTAGTATTATTTCTTGCAGAAACTATATGCAGGAAGATATTAGCTACCGGAACAGCAGTACCAAGGCGTTTAAGCTTGCTTCATCATTTCCCTTGTCCTTATTCTGTTTTGTAACCAAACAGTATCATTGTTGCTAAAACTCTGTCCTTGTAGGTGTTCTCCAACTGTATTACTCCCACTGCTTCACTGTTTGCCTATGTGATGTACTCAAACATAATGTCTAATGTAATTATCTTCCTCAGGCATGGGCGTTTCTTTTCCTTAGCATGGTGCAATCCACAACTATTGCAAATGTGCATCAATGGGTTTCTGTCACTTTCTTCAACAGAAATACTACACAGAAGTGGCATTCTTGTCCTTACTATGAATTCCTTTTTGGTGAAAGTATGCATTTTACTACATCCTGACCTAACGATACTGATAAGTCTAAGTAATGTCATATTCATTTGGATATCCAGTTTGGATAGATCAAATACTTCACTATCCTATGGAATTATTTTTCTAATGCTTGAAAATTCTCAATTACTTTTGATTTGGATCCTGTATAGTACAATTCTTATGCATTTCTATTTTTGAAAACATGTGGGTTTTTTCCAATATAGTGAGTCAAACAGCTCTTAGTTATTTTAGTGGATATTTTTTAAATTGTCCTTACTTACCTTTATTTTTTTATTTTTTTTTTTTAAGAGGGAAAATGTTTCAGCTTTTGTTTTTCAACGTAAACAGTCTCAAATAGGTTAAACAGCCTGTCTGGATTTTTCTCCCTCTGCTTTAGTGAACTTACAACTAGTAAATCATGCACTGTAGATACTGCTGCCATTTTGCATGGTACATAACAGCAAATGAATAGCTATTTAGATTTTCAGATTACTTATGAAAAAGATATGATAAAGATATAATCTCATTTAATTCTTTCCATCCTTAGTCTTATCTTCTGATTAGCTTCAGTAAGCCATGCTTTATTTCTAACACAATGAATTATTTTTATTTATACTGCTCACATAAATGTGGAATAAATACAGAAGGGCACACTAAAAACTTTTAGGACAAATAATTTGAAGTACTCCTTCTTTCTCAGCAGCTCAGCTGAATTCAGCACAATGGGGAGAGGAGAAAGGGAGATTGCTGCATGAGAAGTCCTAGTGTCATCCCTTTACCTCTCTTATCAGAGATATGTACTAGTTATCAAAATTCTGCTTTGTGATTTTTTTTCAAGTAGTTTCCCATAAGGGTGAGGATGGTTCTATATGTGACAGGTTAAATGGCTAGGAGATGATACCTTCTGGAACCCAATCCAGAAAAACAGGTGTATATAGACCACTGTATCCCTCTTGAGGGACACTTTTGAATATATGTATATGTGTTATATATATATATGTACATGTGCATATATATGCATATACACATACATGTATCTACTTTCCATTTTGACAATTAATGTGTTTTGCTATGAAGCAGGTCATACATGCTGGATCATTTTCTCCCATGATACTCAGCTCACCATCAATTTCAGCTGTGTTACTTATTTCCCACACCTTATTGCTTCTCTGAAGGAAAAAAACTGGAAAAGGAGTGAAGTTAACTAGAATAACAACAACAACCACATGGAAATGGGTAAATAAATAAATAAGACTATAGGAAAAGGTACAGTGGGAGAGGTCAAGAAGCTAGAGATGTCATCCTCTGAGAAGATACAAAATACAGACGTGGTTTATTTGCATTTTGTGGACTTTTTTTGACCTTTTTTTTTTTTTAATTTTCCACATCTATTTAGACTTTTAGTTAAAATAGTTACAAGACAGAAATATCACTACCACTATTTCTTCTTCAGAGTTGGATTTCTTTGGTCAGTGCTGCAAAATCTGTTCCATATGACTTTTCTCTGTTGGGTAACCAGAGGTTAGGAACTCATTGCTTGTCATTATCCCTTACTCCCAATGTTTTTTACCTAACTCTTAGGTTCACTGTCTTAAATCTGTGACAGCAAAACTGCTGGACCATAGATCTATGCTTCACATTCTTTTGGGTAGATATGGCCAAAGGAAGGCCTCATTAAAGACATTTTGTATCACACATCCGCAACAAATGATGAGATGTGTGCGCTAGTATCCTCATAAAGCAGTATCTGTCTGTCCGTCCACCAGAATACATAGTCTCTGACTGTAGCTATAGGGACCTGCGCATCAGCTTGTTTGGCTTCAGGACTGCTGCTGGAGATGATCCTGATAGGCACATAAGATATGAAATCCACCTTTTGATCTCTGCTAAGGGAACTGCAGGAAACCAGTTTTAACTAGGCATATAATAGGTCAAAATGATCAAAAGGGTGGAAGAGGAGTTAACTAATAAAAGACTGTGACCCACTGCTCAAGGCAGGTAGCACTACCTGTCAAGACTGCGTAAAAGACAGGTGTTTAAAAGACCTCAGTTCCCTGACGTATGAAGGTTTGATCTTCTGCAGGTGTAATGATTTTAATCTCTGTAGGATGCCCATTCATCATCATCGTTCCATTCATCACCACTGAAGATCAATGGACACATCAGTTTTAGGCCAAGCACAGCATATGCAGTAACATATTGAACAAAATAGCGTATGAGGGAGGCAGAAGGGAAGAAGAAGGGGGTATTCATAGTGCTAAGCATTCAATGCTTAACTTAGAAACCAATTTTTCTAATCACTCAGTGCAGAAAGACAGATTAGCCTGAAGCAAAATCCCTCACAGAGATGTCCAGAACAAAGCCTTATGGTGCTACAGAAGGAAAGAATGTGGCAAAATAGTCTGAACTTGCTTTGCTACTGTCCTTTCCTAACCCCATGGTGGGGACAACAGGAAGGAATAGCGACTAGTACATGCTCTGTTTCTGAAATTCAGGGTCACAGCAAAAAATTAAGAAGAATAAAGCACACATATAGCATTAAGAAAAAGAAAACTCCAAGGCCCCTTCCTTAATCTCTTGGTATAAATCCTGTTGCATACATTTTATTTGGCAGCGAGCTATTTCCGTATATAACGCTGACATTTTTTAAACAAGTCAGCTGTGATTTCAAATCCTGGAATACTAAAAAGGACGATGGTGTCTTCACCTCAATTCTTTACTCTTGATTATTCTCTATGATAACAGGTTTTTTAATTTTAATTCTTATTTTTAATGTTTCTGCCAGTGAAACAGACACTCAGCTTCATATTGAGAGTCACAAAATCCATTAAACACTTACTGATATAAAATCAATGATTAACAAAACCTTTGCACACAGTGATGCCTTTAAGAATTATTTAACAAATCTGGACCCAGGTGTCATGATAATTATAACCAATAATGGCTCTAATACCTTTTGAATTGATTACCATGGATCTGTTCATACTTGCCAAGACAGAAATAAGCCAAAGACTGCTGCAGATAGTCTGATTTGCACCTGAAAGTTTCTCAGCCTTTAGAAAGCCTCTGTAAATTAAAAGAAAGTCTGATTGTGTGCAGTTGTGCCCTGGCTTTTTAAGATGGAGATGAACAGTGCATGACGCAGACAATGTTAATGAAAAAATAAGTAAAAGTAACTAGTACAATTTTACATGATAAATGGTAAAAGTAATAATAAGCTGTGAGCAGCCACACCACTTAGACTGAAAACAAGATAAAATTCAGGCATAGAAATTAATTGTCTGAAGTAAAAATTACATTTCCTCCCTTTAAGCCAAGTTGCATAGGATCTATTCTTGGAAATAAGTATACTGGGAACTGCTCAGTGAAGGAGTCTGAAAGTGGTATCAAGTTTCACTAGTGTTTTGTTTGCTAGTACAGGATTTACTAGGTAAGGGTACCGGGGGCCTTTTGCCATGTAACTGAATTCAGTCATTTGCTCCTCTACAATGTTTTTGAAGGTTAGAGATATTTGAATACTATTTCAAGGTTTACTATTACAAAAAGCACTTATTTTTATGATACCATCATCCATGGTAATATATGGATGATTCACAAACCAAGTGAAAAAAAGCATGTGCACTGTGCACCTTGGAAGACATTAGTTACAACATTCAGCTGAAATATATATATTTAAAAATTTCCAACATTCATATCCCTGGTAGTAATAATAAAAATGCCTAAACTCTTAAACAGTACTTCATCTTCACTTTCATACATTTAACTAACCCTTTGTGAGACTAGTAACAATGTATATATGTAATATTTCATAAATATAATGAGGAAGCCAAGCCTTTAATGATTTTTTTTTCTCCCATTTAAATTTAAAAAACATGGGGGACCTAACTTCAGGATTATAACTTTGTGGGGTCCCTACACAGTCGATGAAGAGAAGGAAAGAGAGGGATAGAGATGGGGATGGCCAAGAGGAATTCTGCCATGAAGTAAAGTGACATTCAGCTTTTCTCCAGCCTTTAAGGAGGAACCATAAGCTGCTATCTAGTACTAGATAGTGTTCTGATTTTGATGCAAAGCTTCAAATCTAGTAATGTGTACAGGCAACTAGTGGTCTCTTAGCTCCGACTTGCTACCTAAACCTGCAGTTCAGCATGCCTAAGGTCATTGTTTGGTAAAAGGTAGTACAAGAAGTGGGCTCGGAGGTGCTAGGAAAACAAAAACCTCAGGTCTCACTCCCAGATACTAGTAGTGTAATTAATAGACTACTGGAATCTGTATGGTTCAAATATTATAACTGTAATGCTCTCAGGGTATTAGCATGGTACAAAAGCGCAGGCCTCATTATTCATTCAATTTCTCCAGATATCAATGAGCTACAGAGAAGACATCACTAGAAAAAACAAATAGCAGACAGACACTACACCCTCTGTCATCATATTGAGGCAATAATTCTGTGCAAAGCTGGCCTCAGAAGAGATATATCACTGGGTATCAGAGGCATGATCTGCTTGCCTAAAAGTAAGTATCAAGTGTCATTTGAGATACCCTGTTGGATTGCTGGCCGGCCATAACTGCTGCTCTAGAGGAGCATCATGAAGTTGTGGGTCTCCCACAAGTCCTTCATACCATCTGCCTGCCTCAAGGGAATGTCTCAGAGTATATCAAAACAGCAATAAATGCCTATATTTAGGCAAATGACTGAGTGCCAGTTTGCTGCAAGCCAGCAGATTACTGAACAAACAAATCACTACCTCCTGAGAACAGAAGTGGCAAAATCTGATCCAGATATTTTTTGCTACTTGCACCCCTTGGGATGATTAGGTGCCAAGTACATTTAAAATGCTGTCTATGGACTTTCTTCCCTCTCTTGAATTAGAGTGACTATTTATCTGAAAGAACAAACAGGGTAGATATGATCTAATTTACATTTAAAATATACCAAGATTTGTGGTTAAAGATGTAAAACAATACACATTAAGGGAAATGTCAAAGCCATTCATAAAGTAAAATCTGTTTATAGGTTGCAATATAAGCAGAGATTTTATCAAGTTGTTATTTTTTCTACATTATGTTTATTGCAAATTTTATAAATTCTCATTTCATATTAATATTCAGTATTTGTATTATATGTGGACACTATGTAAACATGAATGTTCACGTTGTCATGTTGTTATGACAATTTGGTTCATTTTTTATAACTTCCATAAATTATCTATGAAACTGCAAACTAGCTTTATCACTGGCATCATCATTTTCAGAAGCATATTAAATATTTTGTGAAAAGTGTATCAACATAAAGGAACAAAGGGAATAGCTCATCATATTTGATTATTTTATGATATATTTATACAAATACCTAGTATGGTATGTTTGATAACTGCAATCAGGCACCTGGGACAAGCTCATAAGAAAAAGCTTTACAAGAGTGTCTGTTCGATAATGAATTTAAATCACTGAGAATTTGCAAGTGAAAATAAGAAGATTATTTTATCTGTGTAATTTCTGGGTTTGGTGTAACTGTACTGGGACTAGCACTAGCACGTTTTGAACTGCTGCAGTGACCTGATAGACCTTTTGCTCCTGCAGATTCATTTTAGTGGTCTGGTGTCTCTAGATAGATTTACCCCATGAGACAAGGGTTGAGCAAATTCATTCATGCTCATGCTTGTAAGCCTCTGGGACCTAGTACATGTAAAGAAGAGTCTATGACGTTGCATTAGATTTTAACAGCAGGAACACTGTCACCTTTCTGGCATTTTCTCTTCAAAGACAGGCAAATATAAAGCACTTGCTTTCGTCTTACATGGAAAGCTTAAAAATGCTACAGAAAAGTAGGCACAACACCAGAGTTTCTCTATAATTGAATGGCAATCTCTCTTTATAGCAGAAGTTTCAAAGTAACCAAGCATGCCTGTTGCTTGCCAGCAAGTAAGAAAGTGTGAAACCATATGAATAATCTGGCCAACCAATTGAATTAGATTTTATTATTATAAGACATCATTTGGCATGGGTACTTACCCACTCAAAATAATGTTCCATTTTTGAATTTATGTTTTGTTAATTAAATTAATTAATTTGTTTTATTATGGAATGCTATAGATAGGTTCTATTGGCTTAGAAAATTAAAACACTTCCAGCCTAACTGGCCAGAACCAATTCATACTGCTTAATTATTAGCTGATGATATAATAACCCTCTCTTTCTAAATATCTATAATATCATTTTAGACTTAGATACATAGGCATTCCTTGGCGCATGAGACAAGCAAGTAAAGTCTAACATAATCTTCAACTTTTTGCCAATAGTAGTATAATAAAATTCCAGTCCCAAGCATTATGCAGAGAAAGAGATGGCAATAATTCCTTTTTGTTTCTGCAGGATAAATAAATGAAACCGTGAAGAGTTTTGGCAAGTTAACATGTCTGTCTACATATCAGTAACTGTCATTTTAGAGGAAGCTCAGGTATCACTGCAAATTACTAGACAAATTAATCTGAGATCAGCAGGAAATCATACAGAACATCGTGGAATGAAAGGTGAGGCCATGCCTTCATTTATGTTACTGACACATGTTCATTCCAACTGGGCCCCAAATGAAGCCTTTTAGGGTAAAAAAATCAGCATTTGCTCTGCTGGAAAACTTCTGACTAGCTCTGCTGCCAACCTGCTCTTTCCATTGGCCTCTTGCTAGTCCAAGAGATTTGACAATATGTGGGGTGTTAATACTGGAGATCATTTAAAACCTCTGAAGGATTATGTAGATTTACTGTGTGCTCTTTCTAATTCCACTCTGTTGACAGCTTCAGATTTTCCAGCAGCTAAACAGTATTTTCAAGATGAAGCTGCAGGTCTGGGTCATCCAGGAATAACAGGATACACTTCAGTAAAGCATGATTCATGGGAAGGTGTTGCACCCTCTTTGCAATATGTGCAAGCCAATGAACAGTCATTTCACATGATTGAAATACCCAGTGAAAGTATAGACAGTAATTAGCCACTACTGTTACCTAGGCTGTTAGACAAAGTTTTGTCAATGTGACAATGAAAGCACCATCAAGAAAACCTTGTGGAACCAAATTCACAGCGGTAATATAGGACCACCAGCGTTTTTTAAAATTTGTCTTAAGAGATGTTACCCCATTTTCAGACAAAGATCCTGAAAACAACCTTGTACTCAGAACTGAGTGATGAAATGGTCTGAGCCATGGCAAAAAAAGCATGGCCTTATGGATCTTAAGTGCCAGTATAGAAAAGAAAAAAATCACACTGAAGAAATACTAGCATGCTAAAGAAGAACACAACACCTTTATAGCCAAAATGGAAATCCCCTTTTAATGAAATTATGGACATGAAGGTCCTGATGTATATCCTTACTGGTCTACAAAATAAATTGCAATTATCTGTGACATGATTTACTTAATGTGAATAATTATGTATTTATAGGTGAGATGCTTGACTGTAGGGATGCCATATAGAGGGACCTTGGCAGGTTTGAGAAGTGGGCCAATGTAAACCTCAGGAAATGCAACAAGGCCAAGTGTAGGGTCCTGCACCTGGGTCAGAGCAAGGTGCCGTATTAATACAGACAAAAGGATAAAGGGATGGAGGTCAGCTTTGTAAAGAAGTACTTGGGGATACTGATGAATGAAAAGCTGGACGTGAGCTGGCAATGCGGAATCGCAGCCCAGAAAGCCAACATTATCCTGGGCTGCATCAAAAGAAGTGTGACCAGCAGGCTGAAGAAGATGATTCTTCCCTTCTACTCCACCTTGGTGAGACCCCACCTGGGGTACTATGTTCAGCTCAGGAGTCCACAGTGCAGTAAAAACATGGACCTATTAGAGCAGGTTTGTTTGAAAACCACAAAGGTTTGATGTTTCCACATTAATTCTCTTTCCAATTGCATGGGTTTCAAAGGGTCTGGTCTAAAAATAAATATAAAAATCATGCAGAAGCCAAGTGTATAAACCATGCAAAGCAGGGAAGCCCGATTTTTTGGCAAACATTAATTAACATATTTCCATTGTTCATTTCTTGGTTTTGCTGTTGTTTGTGTGGTTTGAGTTTTGGGGGTTTTTTTTTCATTGTGAGGAATTCAATTCATTATTTTGTCAAAATTAGACCCTCCGAGTTCAATGCTTATCTATATTTGCCTGTTCTTTATTGTGTTACTGCTTCTAATACCCACCACAAACAAGTAATTTCATTATGGGCTCTATTAATAATGGGTGAATCAGTTTTTCTTTGTGCTGGGCAGGGAGTACAGGGAATGTGTTGTTTTTTATTAATGAACAATGCCAGAATTCTTTTGCAAACTCCAGAGAATTTGTGAGCATTGTTAGGAGCTCATTCACAATCACATGTGAGTCACTACAGTTTTCCTATGCAAGAATGCTTCACTCTGAGAAGGATATTACACACAATAGGTGTTCCACTAGCAAGCATCACCCCACTATGCTTTGCCTTCTCTCCATGTCTGCTTGCCAGACTGTTCAGTAGCTGTTTCTCTCTGCTGTGTTCAGCTATCCTGACTTCTAAGAAACTTGGAGAGCTCAGCCAACCAAGAATTTACATTCACTGTTGCTAGTGCCCAGAATGTTACTACTTTAAATCTATTTTCAGATATCAGGTGAAATCTATGAAAGACCCTCATGTGACACCCTTTCCTCAAGGACTTCTGAGAAAAGGAGATACTTATCCTAATTCCAAAGTCCTAAAAATTTCTGGGAAGAATCATCCTCAAAGGATCAAGCAGAGTGTCCTTCCCTAACCAACCAGCAGAAGAAACAATAGACAAAATAATAAGCACAGCTATGCAGACTATCTCATATTCATCTGTCTGTCAATGGGATTACATTAGAAACATAGCCCTTAGTTTCTGTTACAGACAGAGAATAAAGATAAAGAAAGAAAAAGAAGATCTGAAGGTGACTCAGCTCTTAGTCAGGCTGCATGATTGTTGTTTACACTCTTCTAGCCTCTTCACAGCTTTTAGAAAAAAAAATAAAATTAAAGCAACCGTGCTTAACTGAGACATTTCTGTGATAAACCTGCAAGGTTTAGGCAGGACAGACCTAGTCCTGAGTGCTGCTGGATGTGCAGGTAAGTTGAATAAACAAAGAAAGACTTATTTTCCATCAAGAACTTGACATTTGCTAAGTGACTGCCTGACATACATATGTCATATATTATGAACTTTTAAAGTAAAGGTGCAAGCTGAGCACACATTCAGGAATTATATTTAAAAAGATTTGGATTTACTCCCATTAATAAATTAATTACCCATAAAAAATGGACTTGATTTTTTTTCATTCACCATCATGAGGAATATGTTTTTACCCAAACTAACAAATAGTATACTGTTATTCTGCTATTGTACTGGATCAGGATTAAGAACTTCTATTTCTCAAGATCTCTCCCATTCCAGTGCTGTGGGAGCTGAAACTAACAAATGGTTAGGTGCAATTGAGGTGCAAAATAATTCTTCACATCTACAATTTACCTGAGTTCCCATCACAGGGTAATAATAATTGCAATTACGGAATTCCACTGAATTCTCCTGCTGACTCCATTTCACTTCCTTCCTCTGAATTTGCCTGGAAATTATTTATATTTTATAGAATACAGAATCTACTGTCTTTTGCAAAATATGTTTGGGGTTTTATTGATGATTTTTCTAGCAATGCACCTTTTAAACACGCCTCACACAACCGAAACTCACAAAATACTATTTTAGTCCTTCAGATTTCTGTTTCTCCAATGGAAGCAGCAACATTACACCACTGTATAAAGCCATATTGGGTGTAGATGGCCAGGTATCAGCCTTGGAGGGCTACAGGGGTGGCCTTTGTGAGAAGCCGCCTAAGGCTTCCCTGTGCTGTACACAGATTGTGTCAGGCAGCTCCAGTGGACCCACGCAGGACACATCTAAGCCCAGGAGCCAAGCTGGTGTCATCTGTGGGAAACCATTTTTAAGAAATGACAAAAGTGATGTACAGGCAGGGGAGGAGAGAGAAAAAAAAAAAGCTAACTCCAACTCACCAACTCACCAACCAAACCAAAACCCCACAAAAAACCAGGAGGTAGAAACAGCAGACGGAGCACCGAGGTTAAAGCAGGAGGAGGAGGAGAAAGTTCTCTGTGATTGAGCTGGTGGATATTTCATGAAGAAGAGGACCACAGGAAGAGTCCATGCTAGAGCGGGGGAAAAGTGTGAGGAGGAAGGAGAAGCAGAGACAAACTGTTATATACTGACTGCAGCCCTCATTCTCCATCTCCACTACATGATGTGGGTAAAGAAGAAGGGAGTAGAGCTTGGGAAATGGAGGACGAGAGTTATTACTTTAATATTTGTAACTTTTATCTACTGTTTCCCACTACCCAATCTATTTTAATAGGCAATAAATTAATTTTTCCCAAGACAAGCCTGTTTTGCCCAGAGTAATAATTGGTAAACAATCTCCCTGACTTTATCTCATTCCATAAGCATTCTTATCCCTGGTTTTCTTTTTCTCCTTATCTTGTTGAGGTGAGGGGAATGGGTGAATGTCTGGGTGGCAATTTGCCTGTTACCAATGGTTAAATCAGTACAGAAAACAGATTTTTCAAGTACAAGATCTGCTTTATCAAGGCCTGTAAAATCAACTGAAATATTGCAGAAGGTGAGTATCCAAATGTCCTATGTCCTCCATATAATGACAGGGGGAAAAAAAAAAAAAAAAAGATCTTTTCCGTGCCAAATTTAAAAGGGTATCTCCCGGAACTGGAATAAAAAACCAAACAAAAACAACAACAACAAAAAAACCCACAAAAAACCTGAACTTGCTGTTGAAAGAGCTGATCTAATACATGACAGTATCATTTTGTTGATGTTCATCTTTATGAACTTATCTGGAAAATCTTTCCATGCTTCTTACTTGGAATATAGAGCATACAAGCTGACTGAAATGCTATTGCACAGAGGAATAGAGAAGTAACACATTTTAACCTAAACCTTCTGAGCACCAGGGTCTTCTGGGTTTTTTTCCCATTTCTTTCTAGGGTGACTGCATGTTTTACTAAAATCATTTGCATCTTATGACTTGCACCACAGAAGAGTTGTGGAGCAGCTCTTGAGGCATGATACATATAGATATTTTTTGATCTATAGTTCCCAATGTTGACATGTCCAGGTATTATATTCATTTGAATCTTTCATGCCATTAACAGTTTCTGAACATATCTCAAATGTCTCCAGGCTGGTCAGTCTACTCGTGAATTCTCAAGTAAGCATTTGAAGAGGTCAGTGCTCATTTTCTCTTTTTTCACTAAACAAACTGAATGGGATGCAGAGCCGTTGATGATTTATTAAATGGTTCCACTGTAGCTAAAAATCTTACAGCAGCTGGTCAACAGCTGCAGCATGGCCCAGAAGTCAGTACCTCAGCTTTCAATCTGTCAGATGGATTCCACTTTATTCACAGCACTGCTTGTGGTTTTCAGTGGAATGATCCCAGAAAGCCCAGGCAGTTTGTTCCATTCAGCTAGTCTAAAGGATTAAGTAATCTGCCAACAACTTTCTCTTAACACTGACTAACTTCTCTGCCTGAACGACCCTTTCTTGGTTTTATATTAAGTCCCTGGAGAGGACAAGTGTAGTTGTTTACAAAATAAACAGGATTGCAACACTGGGCAAATTATACCCTGCTCCAAATTACACTAAGTTTACTGGACTTTTGATTTTGGAAAGAAAAAAAAAGACATTTGCTGTAAAAAAAGAAAAAAAGAAAGGAAGAAAAAGAGAAAAAAAGAAAAAAAAAGACACTCGTCAGGTTAGTGTGTAATTGGGTTTTGGTAGTGTAATCTGGGAACTTGAGAAGCATGGGTATAAATATGGTTTGGACTTAAGTGGAGCCCTTAATCTAGAAAAGGATATAAACATTGCTTGCAGAAATTAAACTTCTGCTATGAGAATGGAGTTTTGGTTTTTCATGTAGATGTTGCATAATACAAACTGAAGCGCATTTTCCTGTCATAGGTCATATACTGTAGTCTTTACTATTGGTTCTGCTTCTTGCAGAGTTCAACATAGATATCATTGTTGATTACAGAGAATTTTGTTCTTTTTTAGATAGAAATTGTATCAGTCTTATTATACATTGATTTTCTTTCATGTACTGTATTTTATCTAAAAGCATCTGGTGGTATATGGTGTCAGACACAGCTGATTGGCCTTTGAACACTGCATCTGTGCCCGTATCACTTTCAAACCCAACTTCAGCAAGTTGAATGATATTCAGCGCTCAGCCAGGACATACTTTCTCAAGTGTAATTCAGCTTGCTTGGAGAGAAGGTGGTGTTCAGCCACTGGTGACAGACAGTTTATAAATTACTTCAGTGCTTTATCTTTAAAATGATGTATTAAAGACATCGGTTTGATGGGGTTTGGCTCTGGAGCATCCTTCCCTCTTTTTAGAAGTGCTGTAACACAAGCTTGTAACAATTTCTTAGGGGTTGTCTCTGTAACTGGCATAAGTTATACAACTGGATCAGCCAGGCATTTTTCACTGGTCCCAAATGTTATCTCTGAAATAAGTCTGTACTTTAAGCAGATTCACTTGAAGTGTAACGTGAAAAGGGTACTGATGATGGGACAGCCACTGGATCAAAAACTTTTCAGTTTGCCAGCCAAGAAGTCTTCCATCTTCAAAATTTACAGCCTGTAGAGGAGCAGGTGCAGTTCAGGTGTCTTGAATGAATATCCATTTGCTGGTCAAGAAACATTACTCATACCTGGTTATTCACACATAAAAAAAGTCTGCAGAAAAGAAACTATGACTCCTTGAAGCATGAATATGATCTAACTTTCCAAATGCTAATTCACTAAGTCTTACCAGACCTTTCAGAAACTGCTGGAACAGAATCTGTTTTAAGTTATTCTATTTTAAGTGATCACTAGAGGCTAGTCTGATATTCTGCATAAGACAGTCCAAGGAATTTCACTGGGTTCTCCAGACCACAAATCCCTTCTTAGATCCATTAAACCATTGTATCTTTGTCATGCAACTGCAAAATCAGAGTTTGTGGGGTATCTTCAAGTTGTGAATTTGTGATTTCAAATCAAGGCCTTTAGTTATTTAGGTAATAATATGTTTGTGTTAAGATGATGAGTTTTCTGGGAAACTTTGTTACAGTGTGCTACGATTGCTTATTACGGAGAAAGGGAGTGAAACCATTTCCCCTATGAAGTCAATTTTAATAAAATAATCCCATGTTTGAGCTTTGAGGAATTGTTGTCACTCAGTTTTAACACACATTTCCTTTTCACTTTGTAAAGTATCTTCATTAGGCATCTGTTCCTGGCAGGACTATAGGTGAAATGGACTTTCAGATTCACCCAGAATGGCCTGTGACTTTCCTGCATAACAAATGGGAAATGTAATGAAAAAAATAAGTATACTGCTTAAAAGTGTATATTCAAATCTTTGTTTCCCCCTAAACAGGATAAAAAAAAATAAATTAAAAAAAAATCATAGAAGTCCAGAAATTCAGAAAAAGAGAATGCCAGGTGTTTTGAGAGAAAGCTATGGGAACAGATGGCCTTACTGGAGGAGGTAAAATAAAAATTTCTAGATGCTATATTTGAAACTTGGTGAAGAAAAGCAGCTGAATCTGGAGGATGGTGCCAGCATCTACCCTCTGATTTGAGTGAAGAACTTGACAGAAGTGCAGAACCAAAGCAATAAGGGCTCTATTCCTTCTTATTTCCAAAAAGCAGAATGAAGGCTGACACCAAATTAATAATATAGCCTTCACATGAAGGTTGTGCTCTGACTTCATGTGTACTACCATACATGGCCTTGTTCCCAACAATTGTGTAAGTTTATAAGCTTCTACAGAGCCAACACATGTAATCTCCACTATTGGCACCAATTATGCTTGGCATTGTGTCCAAACACCCACTTTGCACCAGATCTGTCAGTATCAAAGCCATGAGGCTGGATCTTTTCCTGTGCTCTGGAATACATTGATTCAAATAACTCGTCAAAGCTGTAATTATGAATAACTGTTATATCTGCATGCTTCTTTGGGACTGAATATCACTAGAGAGGAGAAAGTTATAATAGAGACAATTTAATCATGGCAAAACATGCCATACCACACTGTATTGTACTATAGGATCTGTTGTGCAAATGACCCCCTATACCTCAGGAACTTACGTTCAACCTCTTGCAGTGCTGGTCTGCAGCTAGAAATAGTAGCATATACCTCCTTCTCAAGCCTGTACGCTCTTAACAATTTATACATATGAAATAAATATGCATAACATTTATATGTTTTTAAACAAACATGCACATACGTTATAGTCATACTTGAAAAGAGAAGTCTAGACTGCATGGAGACAAATAGACCTGGTCATCTAGAAAGCAGGCAGCACTTGAGGTCTATGAGGTGGTACAAAAAGACTGATGAGCTGATGAGACTCATTGATGATCCACACAGCTAGTTAACAGCATATTAATCTGTCGTCCACATGGTGTACTCTGCCCTTCATCCAGCTACCTGTAAGCAATTCAGTTATTCAGCAGGCAGCTTTGTATGTGCAGGTTTTCCGGGGAAGCTTTCTGGGCTTGTTTATGCCTTTTACCCTGACTGGGGCAGAACACAGTTACACAGCTGAACATCCCTGCTGTTCACAGCAGGGCTGCGCCCTTTCTTGCTTTACAAAATAGGTCTTGTGTGAAGACAAGCACACATACTGACGACTAACCTTCACCGTGTAGCTTGTATCCATAAATTATAACAATCATGGAGAAGACATGAATATACATTGAGATGTTTGGTCTTCTGTCTGAAAATATCTTCCTGAAATACTCTTAACAGATTCAACATTTAACCATAATAGTTACGCAAGTTATTTTGTAAATTGTTCTGCAGAAGAATGAAAGCTATATAAGTAAGAATTGAAAAGTACAATGAGATATGTATTTCTGAAAATAATTTTAGGGCATTCAGTCCAGCTGTGCATCTCTTTCATTGGTTCCTACACACAAGTAGTCAATTATGTGAAATATTTAAACAAGAGACAAACTCTTTGAAACTTGTAACATCATTTACTTACAGCTCTGTTCTTTCATGTTAGCTTACATTACTAGAAAATGGAAATTAAATAATTTTTACTACAGCTGTATATTCACAGCAAAAGCGGCTTGCATTGGGAAAATGGACAAACTGATGCAAGCTCTTTCAAATTGCACACATGTGGCAACTGCACGTTATGGTTTGATTAACACGAGAGTAGCAATCAAAATTCCAGCTTAACCCTAATGTCTTGTATTACCTCTCTCTTTTGTTCAAAGCTTTCAGCCACCCCCCCCCCCCCGTTTTTTTAAAACCACTTGCTTCCATGTTTTCCCAGTTTATTTCCTTAAATCTTGCCTCCCCCTGCTGGTTGTGCAAAACAGAATTTGTGGCTAAACCCCCACTGTCCCAGAGGTAACTGATGTGAGAAGAATCACCAGCAGTAAGAAAGGATAGTCCCAGTTGTGTGTCCTGATCTTGAAGTAGCAAGGGCAAATCTCTATACACACACTGGAGGTTCTAGGACCTCCTCTGAGAGTGTAATGAAGTCCCTGTGAACAGAAGGTTCCACTTATTTTTTGATAATCAGGTAAAGTTAGGAAAAAACACAGATGTGCAAAGCATTATTTTTGGTTGCATATCCAATGCATCTACACTGAATGACTGTGTACAGTGACAGAATGCATATGCTGTAAGTTGGTACATTTTCTAAGCTGCTAAAAATTTACGGAACAGACAGCAGTTTATTTCTGTAAAGTCTTAATTAGCTTTAATTGCCATAGGTCTATTTATACCTATTTTCACCCATTTATTCAGTCTTTCTTTATGTTTACAGAACCAGTATAAGGACATCTAGACTGTGATGCTGAAAATGTTTTGCTAATTCAAACATATATGAACCACAGGACGTATAATTTTCAGAACTACTTCTACATGGACTGCAATTTACATTAAATTGCTGTTTTGGTTAAATGGCACCTTAGCTACCAAGCAACTCTTTGAATAGTTGTTTCTTTAATTATTATTTAATTTTGTGGTTATGACTGGTTTTCAGTTAAAGAGGGTACTACTGACAAATTCAATTAAAGGAAAATAGAGGACTTAATGGTCCATGCTAATGATTCATTTCATACATAATATTTTATCATTTTCTGTGCAAATTTATAATGAGTGCTTAGCTTGTATTAATAAATGCTTACATTTACCCTACATAAACTATAGTGATTAAAATATTTTGCTAATGATATCTGTTGATAAATGCTTTTAAAACAATTAAGTCTTTACTTCAAACTAGTTTTATCAGGACAACTTTCAATGAAAATGCATATTTTGTCATTAAGAAGGAAACACAGGTATAGGAATGTAATAACATATCTACAAGCAATGTTTTTTGATATTTAAACTGCTCGTGATATGCATCTGCAATACTCAGGAAAACAAACTTTGGAGAATTATGGCAATCAGTTCAACATGCTATCTGATTTTATAATATCACATGAAGAAGAATGAGTTTGATAAATCACCTTTGCAGGTATCTGAATTAAGAAAAAGTACTTCTTTATTCCACAGAAAAGGCAGAAATTTAGGTTTCTAGTGTTTCTAAATACTGTGTGTAGGAGTGAAAGGGTGGGTAAGTAGCTATTACAGTCTTGGTTTTACATTTTGCATCTTCACTGATGAAGATGTATTGCCTTCCAAAGTGAATAAAATCATAATTTACCAACTTTTGAGGATATTCTATATTGTTTAAGATACCGTGCTCATTTGGGGTAATTTTGTTTTCATCTCCTTTTCTTATACTGAAAAATTAGCGTGCATCATTCGCTTTAAGTAAAGAATGCTATTAGTTTCAACGGTAGAACAGATATATTACAGTTGCTTCTGCAAACTGCTTGACTAGGGCTGCTGGGATAGAAAACACATTTCAGGGTTAAGGGCACAGGACAGCAAAACAATGGGAGGGAATGAAGATTTTTAAGAGCAGAACAATAATTCAAGAACGGAAGTCTATGCAAAAGTCAAGAACAGTCATGTTCTTAAATCACTTACATAATGCGTCAATATCTTAGTGTCTTTTCTATTTAAATTTTATGTGGTGGCACTCCTTAAGGATCAGGATGAACGAGTTACAATTAGTTTAACTTCATGACTCTTAGAAGCACTGAAATTCAGTATGCAATTTAGAAGCTGCTGTCAATTCTTCTGTGAAAGGTAAAAAAAAAAGTGCCAGATTTCTTCTTCAAAGCAAAAGAGTTCTTAGATCCTTGCCTGAAGAAACTCTTTAGGCTGGCAGTCACTGCCTAAATCCTTGTGGTTTGTCTTTCTGTAACTTCCAATACAAAATCTGTTGATATGGAAATCCTTTGTTATTTAAGTTTCTCAGGAGTAAATAATCAGATTTTAAGAATGAACATAGATCAGGATCACCAGGACCATGCATCGGTGATCTCTGCCAAGTGATGCATGACAATCAGAAATTTAAGCTTTTTTCCTTTCACAAAGAGTATTGGTAGCATATTTTTCAGATTCTATCAAGAACCAAAGAATCTGCACTCTTGAAAAATTCAAGTCCTTCTCTGCATGTTTCAGAGCTCCATATATAGTCATATTAGTAGCTATTTATCTTACAAGAATGTAAGCAAATGCAAAATGTTGTTTTGTTTTGTTGTTTTGTTTTATTTTGAATTTAGAGGTATTAAAACATTTAAGAAAGAAAATTATTGTTCTTTGGCCATGATTTTTTCCCTGCTTATTTCCAGAGGAAAGAGATGGAAACTGAGATAAAGTTTTCGAGTACAAGTGAACAGACATCTGAGCAAAAGACAGAAATGGCTGCACAGTGTAAGTCATACATGCATGTGTTTCTCCACATGGGAGGCCCACAAAGCTAGTTCATCAACAGGAATGAAAATAAGATGGTTGTGTATGCTGCATATTCACCTCCATTCATTATTTTTTAGTTCAAATTCCATTCATTTGTTTCTTGCCAAAACCTTGGTTTTGACTGATCTGGTGGTATCTTTGAAAGATCACCACAAGGTCCAGCAACCTGGTAACCTTAATCTCAGCCAGCTGGCCAAAGGTGGCCTGATGTTGGGGTTTTGACACCCACAGCTAACGGCTGCTGACCTGCCCAAGCTCTCTGGAAACTGATCACAAAGCAGCTAGTGTCTAGTGCCAAGTAAATTGAATGGCAGCAGAAAGGCTTGAGGGGGGGGGGGGCCACACTTTATTTCATCCTCTGACTGCCTCTAGGGTTTGACCTGTAAGCTGGACAATAATAGCAACTAAAGGTAGGAAGACTGCCATTACCTTTATGCACTTCTTGAAGAAGTATTTTAATATATGGATTGTTATTTATCTGGTTTCCCGCTTAAAGTTATTCATGTATTAAGGGATTCCCAGGTGCTTTGCAAGTAAGGACAAAATCTCCTGTCAACAAATTCCAGATGTTTACTTTTTAATGTTTCTAAGATGTGGAGTGCATACAGCTATCAATCAGAGAGTGAGCCAGACAGGTGACAGATATTTTTAAAGGATTCTGAGGAACCATGGAGACTTTGCAGTTACATGCTACACACTTAGCAGACAGACTATGTCACCTTCATAACTGGGCTATCTGAGTGGATCCCTGTAACTGATTGCTGAATAGTATAGGCTAATGAGAGTGCTTATATATGTGCCCTTACATGTGGCTTGTGCTCAGCAAGGTGGGGACTATGGCTGTGAGACAGGCAGCCTCTTAGCAAGGACCTCCATGGAGGGATGTATGCAAGCATGCAGAGCCTCTCCTACTGCTACCATTCTGTGATGACTACCAAAAAAAATTATAGGAATTTTTCTTTCCAATATTGGCTGGCAAAATCATGCCTATGTTCTCAGGAACATTTTCCGTGTTTGTGGCTATAAACTTTATGCTGCAATTATAGAAGAACACAGTTGTTTATTTTGTAGCATGCCCCTCAGAAATATTCTTCAGGGGTCAACAGTGTTTATTGTCATAGCATTATAGATCTCCACCTCTAAATATATCAACTGATATTTCACCTGAATGTTTTGCTGTCATTGGCAGGTGTCTCTACACTGAATAGTCACATCTTAAATACTGTGAGAGAAGATTCTTGAGGAATTACAGGCTACCTTATAATAAGTGCATAAAAATACATCCATAACCCTATATCACAGCAATGTCCTTGAGAAAGTTCATTTGGAAGTTGGGAAGATTAAGAGCAATTTCTGATAAAAGTGCATTTTTGCTGAAAATTTTATATACAATGAGATGCCATGCTGAGAGACATAGGAAAACACATTGCTGAAGAAAACACAAGAATACTAAATTTTGCTGCTTTACTGCATATCTCTAGATGTGTGCGTTTGATGTCCGCTCTTTCCTAAGAAAACTTTCTAACATGGAAAAAACACATGAACTTAGCTGCAAGTAATGGGAAAAGGCTAACATACCCAGTGGATTCCAGTCCCTAACCTGTTGGATTATGACGGCTTTCACAGACTTCAGTGCTACATGACCATGTTATTAGCAGGTTGCTTATATCACCCTGGGTGTAGGGACAGAGCCCCAGTTTTTTCTCACCTTTCCTTAATCAGTTCAATAGACTACGCACAGCAGAAAAAAAAATAAAAGTAGTTTTAGCAGATCTGGAATTTGAATAGCTCTGAAGTTTCCTGATTTTCTGTCCACAGTTTGCAGAAGGAATGCAGGCATGGTACATTTTTCACTTTGGTTTGCAGTTAAATAGGATCAATTCAGAACAAACTTTTTTTTTTATTGTAATAATGAATAGTGTTGGGTTTAATTATTGAAAATGCTGTCGTCGCCTCATCTTTAACCTGTCCACCTCCTTCTAGATCAGTCTGATAACAAGATTATGGCCTGATTTGGTAAGGTCAATATTTAAAATGTAATAACACCAGCCCTCTCAGACTTATTTTTTTTGAGGCAGTTGTGTTTTAAGGAAAGGAATAGGAGCATATAGTCCATATAGTCTGCTTTTATCTTTCAAGGTAGCTACCAGATCTTTAGGATAGCACTCAATTTAGTAAAATTGACTTTTTAAATTATTATTTATTTATTTTTGTTCTTTTTTTTCCCTTCCAGTCAGCAGCCTAAAGAAAGTTGATCAAGCCTGTCTGAAGACTCCAAAGCAGCCTGGGTCATTTTTATTGCAGAAAGTTTTACTAATGATTTAATTTTTTTAACTGTACAATAAAAGACAATTTCAATTATTTTAAAGTAGAAAACAGATGTTAGTGAATTTGCATGGGCTAATTAACTTTCTACAAATACCTCACTGTGAGGTTTTTTTTTCTTCAATTGCAAAAATTAAACCTATCAAAAGAACACAGTCTAATATGCCCAAAACAAAGTAGGATAATCTGAAATGTGAGTCACATATTAATGGTTATTCAGATATTGTTCAATTCCATTGTTTCTTATGTGAGCTGCATTAAAAATTAAAAAAAAAAAAGGGTACTTAATGTTTTTTGGTTTTTGTTTTGAACTACACCACCACAAAAACCCATCAAAAAAGCTCACAGGCTAAATATTAGGCTACAAAGAAGATAGAAACTCTCATGTTTATCTCTGAGCAGGCACATAGTGTCGCTTTATTTAGCAACCTCTGCATTCAATGCAGTTGTCTAAGCTCAAGTTCAGGGGCTGAACTGAAGGTTCAGATCTTTCCTTGCAGCTAGCAGAATTTTTCTATCAGGGCCATGATTTCATAGATAGATCTTCTCTCTTCAGTTCTTCGGCACATGAATCTGGCTGCTGGAACAATAATGCCAAGGAAGACAATGGTTTCTTGGGGCTCCAGGTATGGAATATTTTGTTTACCTGATTACCAGTTGGTGTTTCCTTTTACAGATAACTTTGTGTGTTTTTCATTCCCTCTTTTTTCTTCAGTCACCACTGTTCATTGACTCTCCAGAAGACCTACTTTACTCTTCAGGTGCCTAATTCAGGTCAAATTCAGGATCTTAACTCAGGATCTCTTTCAGGAATCCAGCTGCTTGGCCTTTCTATTGGCAATATAGAGGATGCAGACATTTGCTGTAGGAGAAGTCATGCACTGACTACATATAATCTTTACCCATTTTTGTCTCATGCAATTATTGCCTCATGAATATATTTAATTCAAATCAAAGATATGAAAGGTGGCCTCAAAGAGAAAGACTGCAGATTGTTGTCCATGTTTGCAGAAGACACAACAGAGGATAACAATGAAATTGCAGTATGGAACATCAGCTTTAGATATTAGAAAAGACAAAAGAGGAAACAATCTCTCTTATTTTAAGGGCAGCGAAGAAAATTAATAGACTGCCTTGGGAACTTTTGGAATCCCCATACTGGAGGTTTTTGAAAACAGGATAGACAAACATCTGTCAGGGATAATTTAGGTATAGCTAGTCCTGCCTTGGGGTAGGAGAAGGGATTGAACAATCATTCTAACTCCCTTCCAGCCTTATTTGCTGTGCATCTACGATTAGCAGCAATAATACTTTCAACAGTAGATGCTGAGAAATTAATCAGGTAGGGACAAAATACAACAAGTAATAGAGAGAAAAACTAATGAGGGTTTACTAGTCCTTAACATCTCTTGGTTCCCCAACTGCCCCTTTTTGAGGACTATTTCCACAAAAAAAAAAAGAGATATTAGCAAAAGCAAGTTTTATTAATATGTTGAGATGCCAGAGCATAGGACAATTGGAAACATAACCTGGAATAAAAGTCAAAAGATGAAAAAAAAAAACAACAAAAATCAGAATCCGAGCAGGTGCAAGGTAGCTGTCATAGGCAGACCTTTATTCCCAGAGTGTTTTTAAATGTGCATCAGGCCAAAGAAAAGAGTTTTTGCATTAATCTTTAAATGTTGCAAAAAGACATCTCTTCATTGGATCAGTGTACTAAGCAATTCTCAGCCATACCCTGAGAAAATTAAGATAAACCAGGTGATTATGACAACATAAATGCAAGTGTACAGCAATGACATTTTTTTCCCTAGGATTAATATACAGAAATATGTATATTAATATGTAATATTTTGCATTAAAATATATAAGCTGAGAAGCTGATATGCGACATATATTTATGAAGCTGATTGTATTTACTTTATTGTAAAGCATATATACAGAGCAACAGCATTAAGACAACTGCATTATTTTTTCTTTTCATGAATTTTGCATGTACAACCACAGAGCAGTAACATTGTGTTCAACTTTAAGATGGAATAATACATTTTCTGTTACTTTAAAAAATATTTTTAAAAATACTTTAAGCCTGTGTCATTATTTTTACTACATTTTAGCCAGTTACAGAGTTTCCTGTTTTATTGGAATTTTTTTTTTGGCGGGGGTGAACCCAAACACAAAAATCACAACATCTGTGCATACAATCAATCATCTAGCACACACTTTGCTTTTTTTGTTGCTAATATGAGGCCTAGCAGAAATTTTAGTTCTGAATCTTATTCAGATGAATGGTCAGCGTTTTTTTTTCAGATGGCGCCAGCTCCAACATTTTAAATTTAAATACTGATTTTTAAAAAGTTGACTGAGTTTTACTGCTATCTATCTCTGACAGAAGCATATTTATTTGCAAGCACACACCTGGAAATGCTGCTTAAATACATATGTAAGACACTTAATACCTTACTATTTGTATGACCCACTCTATATTGCATGCTTGCTTTCTGTTCCTATTTCACAAGGCCCTAATCCCATTTAAAAGTAAAAATTAACAAGCAGCTTATGTATCAATAATTTCAGACTCTTCTTCAGTCATCACTGTGCATACACATAGGCAGTAGAAAGAAATCTACAAGACCAAGTAATTCCTAAACAAGGCATGTGTTTTTCTTCTCATTTATGCCGTCACTTCACTGTGCTGTTGTTTACTTTGTACGTGAGAGGTCACTGGACTAGTTTTTACTGGATAATTTGAGATATGCATTAAAATGGGATTAAGCAACTCAGCTAAGACTTTCCTGCTATCTGCTGTCATTTTCATACTTCCCCTCAGAATAGTCATTATCTGCAATAAAGATTTGACTTTACCCCTAAACAGATCTGAAGAATCAACAGTATCACTGAATCAGCCTTTATAACACAAAATACTCTCTGCTTGCAGTAACTGTTCTGTTTGACCAGAGGATGTAGGCGCAGCAACAGTAGAGAAGAAGCATAGTTGTATCCCACTAAGAATCAGAATTTAAATGGCATAAAGAGCACAAATTCTATGATATGATGAAAACATCTCCTTAGCCGTTCCCAGCCAAGCTTCACATCCTGCATTTCTACTCCAGTGATCCTGCAGCCTGTAACAGACACACTAACGTTTGTCAGGAACCACGTCTGGGCTGACCACTATGCTCTGGGTCTGCATAGAGCCCCTCCCGTTTCTGCATGTCTTGTGCTGGACAATGTTGTACAATCAGTTTCAAAATGCAGCGCTGCTCAGTGCAGTCACATGTATGCAGCCTCAAAGGGGTAAAGAAAATGGGACAATGTAGGGGTCAGTGACAAGTGGCAGTGCGCAACTGGGGTATGTATGAAATTAACTGGAATAAGAGTAACTAAAATGATGGGATTTTGACAGCAAGGTACAGGAGACATTCACTCCCTTGCACATAGACACTGCAGAGTAAACTGCCTTTTAGCTATAAAGAAAGCAGTTACAGCCATAAAAGGCTAAGTACAGCTCAGTTGCAGACCTAAGGATAATGTGTTTGGTGACAGAGAGTGTAAAAAGCATTGAATATACCAGTTAATACTTCAGATGTATAATTTTTCCAACTATAGGTTTCTGTCTAATCCTGCTTGCTCACTGACATTCAGAACTAACAAAGCCCAAGCAATAATCAGAGGATGAATACTTTGCTGCATATGCCACAGGGAGTTAATTTCCTTTAATATTTCTATGTTGGAATAAAAAATAAAATTTAAATATATATAATATAATTTCCTACAGATCACCATTATTCATTGCTAATTACCTATGTTAAAATATATTAACAAACAGTCCATAAAGACATTTAAAAGCAAGAGTTAGCAAAGAGCCTGGAATATGCAGAAAGGAAAACCACCAAACCTTTACAATTGCAATGTCCCAACGCAGTTCTATTAACTGCAGCTCTGATTTATTTCCTAGTCCTCCTGTTCCAAGAACTGCACCTTGTCTTTTCTCTTTAGTATGAACAAAAATCATGGAACAGATTGTAAGTGAGGCAAATTGCATGTTTGTATATGATTGTGTTACACATAATCTGTATATCATTTGCAAACTATTCCCCAAAGAAACAGTATCAAACTTTTGGGGAAGAGAAAGGATCTGATAACAATCTGTTTTCATTTCATTTCTTTCAGAAGCTCTATGATATTTCATCTGCTTTATCTGCTTAGTTTAATTTCTTGTACTGCAGCTATTGCTTTCCCATTATTGCTCATTTGTTTTCTTTTGTTCTTTTTTGGCTTTAATGTTCATTGACTGTATTTTGATTTGATGATGCCCTCACAATTAAAAGAAAACCAGTCCAAGTGTATTTTTACCAAATCTTGCATTTGCTTTGCAAGCACTCTACTTTAAATAAAATATAAAGGCTTCAGTATTATTTTACACACACACACACATTTAAAAACAGCAGTATTCCAAAACTTCTAACTTATGCACTGCAAGTTTCAACACCAAGGTAATTTTACTTGGATGTTTTAAGAAGTGATTTAGCATAAATGCTTTTACTTTTTAAGCTACAAGAATTTTATATAAAGTTCTTCTGTTCTTCATCTTTCCATCTGGGTACTGTCAGCACTGAGCTGGGTTGAGCAATAATTATTAGACAGTTTTGACTAAAAGATAACTTCAGCTAAACACCAGAATTGCCAAAGGTAAGTGCTCGGGAAAAAGCAGAACTCCTGTGAAGTGAACAGAAGCATTAATAGTAGTTGCAAAAGACAAAACTATTATCAGCACTTTGGAATACCTTTTATCTAAAGAAAGTTCTATCAACTTTAACAGAATTTCCTGCCTGAAAGTGTTGTCCTCTAAAACAACTGTTAAAATCAGAAATAGATATATATTTTAATTTGTTTTTAATCAACAGTTTACAAAACCAGTAAATCAAAGAGAAAGCAGCTCCACCTTCAAAAAGATAACCTTGATTTTAATCTCTCCAACAGCATACAACAGGAGCAACTCCTTTAAACCAATAAGATGTCATCGGACATTTTAAAAGCAAAATCCAGCTTTTTAAGACAGATGTCATCAAAACATTTGATAACACCATATCTTATAGTGTAGAAAAATTAGTGTAATGTATATTCTTTTTTAAACTGAGAAACAAACAAAAAAAAGCAAAACACAAAACCAACCCCATTCTTAGCTATTTAATGAAGGAAAGTGGCTAAAATCAACCCAGGTAATCTTTCCCTCAGTCATCCAAGTTGCATGGCAAATTCATTCAGTGAGAACTGTTAGGAAAGAAACAATAACATGACAACATCAGCTCAGTGTATTTACAGGTAATATTTGTTTATACAGGTAATTAATCATTGTGATTAATTATATTAGAAAGTGAACAGATTATTTCAGTAAACCAAGATTACTTGCCTATGGGTAGAGATCTAAGAGCTGCATATGTACACATTCACTAATAAAGGACAAGGATCGCTGGTGAGGCAGGTTGCAGAGCTTGGGAAAAATAGTAGTTACTAAGAGAAACTGCTATTGGCAACTGTTGACCTTTGAGTTCCTAACCTGGAGGATACATGTAAACAACGCAATGTTCTCTGGCAAGTTTTCCCTGATAACCTGCTGGAAAAGGGACAGATTACCCTTCAGCTATTTTGCATGCACGATTTTACAATTATGTGGTCAGAGGAAGGATGACTATGTTAAGGTCTGGGAATGGTAGATGTTTAGAGGCTTTACACGCTTACAAAGGAATTTCAAAATCTAACACAGCATAATCAGTAATGACTTCAAGTCTTCTAAACTGAGATAAATGGTATTGAATACTGTACTGGGAACACACACAGACAGAAAGAGAGGAAGGATTCATGCTGCATAAAAATGATCATATGAATCAAAATCATAGCACTGGCAGTCCTGGCTTAAGGACACAATATTAAAGAGAAGCTGACTTCCTTAGAACAAACAAGCTGAAAATTATTTTGATGTATTTAAAAGCAGCATATTTTTTTAAAGATGCACACGAAAATTATTTCAGGTGTGTATTTTTTATTTTTTGAATAAAAATTTTAAAATCTACATCTGAAGTTAATTTTGGATAATTATTATAATCAGGATCCATGACCATATAAATGGTTTATATTTCTACCTTTACTTAAGAGGCAAATTTCTATTTTAAATTTATATAAGTAAAAAATTTGAAAAATAAGCATTTTTCAATCCACATTGCAAGACATTACAAATATCACAATACCGTCTACATTAAGCTGTGGATGAATACAGAGTGAGTCTTTTAAATTTCTTTTAACTGTCAGCCCTTCCAAGTTTTCTTGGTTATATTCGGGAGGCAGAAAGTAAGAGAAACAGCACATCTTAAATCCTTCACTGCTACAGTTTTATTTCTAATTGGTGTTTCCACACTCTCCATGTGTTCATCAATCAGATGCAAATTACAGCATGGGTGATTGGGTCTCCTTCACCCTAACCGCTCCCTGCTGACTCTCAGCGCTTGCCAACTGCTGGAGGGAGCAAGATGAGCAGCAATAACAGCACCTCTCCTGTTTTGGCGAGTCTTGGCTATCACCAGTAGTGCAGATAACAAGTGCTTGCTTAACACCTATTGAATGTCTTGAGCACAACTAAAGAATGCAGCTCTCACCATTGATCAAGGTCCCTCAGTTTTAGCACAGTTGCAATTTCAGAGGAACCCCTTCCTTTATAACGGACACAAACACAAAAAAATGTCTAATGTCTGAGGAGGGAGAAGGCACAGAACATGAAAGTTGCAAAAAAGCTTTTTTCCTAATACTTAAACCTAGTGCATGATCAGAGAAAATACTGTAGAGTCAGAATCTAAATAAATCAGGAGAATGGGCTGTGCACCACTGAATGGGTTTAGTAAAGATGCAAGTTGAAATACTTGCAGCCACCTACAGATGTAGTGTCCAGACACCTTTTTACGGTCCCCACTCCACTACAATACAGTTCTCATGCTTTGTGAGTATGGATTTAGCTTATCTTAAAGCAGAATGATGCCTAGAATCACCCTGAAACTGTCATTGCCCCAACCCAATTTTTTCAGTAGGCCATACTCTGTTAGCTAGCCCAGTGAGAGAATTGCCTAGTCCAAAAGGACACTGAAGAGATTTGTCTGAGGGACAGTGGTGGGGAGAGGGACAAAGAGGAACAGTGGGAGGAGAATGGCAGAGACTGAGTTGTTTGGCTGAGTGAACATGATAAAGCAATCACAGAAATGCAAGAATCAAATTGTTTTTCTTTCATTTGATATGTACAAGTTTAACAGCAGTATGGATAATAATTCTGCATTCCACTGACCACTGCAGCATTTTCAGGGAGCAGAAAGAATGAATCCTGTGGGTGTCACAGAAAAGTATGAACTGTTCATGAACAATTTCACCATTGTGCTAGGCAGAAACAGGCTTTCCTTCAACTTTACAAATAGATGTCATTTTGTTCTGTGTTTTTCTTGAACCAACATCTTGAATGCAACCTTCTGTTTTTGAGTGACTATGATTGATGTTCCCTCATCCCCGCCTGCAAACATCAAAAGTGAGCTCATTGTTTCTGTGCCCACTTCTGAGCAAAGGCACTGGAGCATCCAGGATGGAAAGGCGGTAGCTTTTATAAGACTCAGGTTTGCACATCAGGAGTGGCATCTGGAGGAAAAACCCATTCAGCTTATGTGACAGGCAAGTCATCCATTTGGGGCACAGAGATCAGCTCCTGTTCTTAGTATCTGAACTGCATAGGGGTTGCAACCCTTACCAAATGTTATGTAAAAGTGCACAACTGAATTAATCTCATTCAATAATCACCTGGCCTTTGAAAATTTTTAATGTCCATGAGTGCTCAAAAAACATTCCGAACATGATTCGTATATCACAATTCTATCCCCATTACTACACAAAATACATTTTTGTATAATATTCAGAGTGTGTTTTGCAATCCAAGGAGGTGGGAGTGTGGGAGGAAAGATCAAGAGAAAAAGTTATGTATCATGTGTCATGAACATGAGAAGATAATCTAAGTGGAGTGCTCAACTACTACCTGAAAGGATGGGGAAACTATCAGTACTTGAAACAAAAGCCAGAGGAGTTTGTTCTGCTTATCATTGTCCTGTGACAATACTTTCAACAAGATATTTTGCAGTCTTTGTGTCTCTGCTTTCCTTTTCACCCTTTGCCTGTTCTGTCAATTAAGCTGTACATTCTCCATGGGCAGAAGTTATAGGTGTGCATCACATTTACAAGGCAGGAGTGTGATTATGTGTAGGGACCCAGTTGCAGGAGACCGGCCGGAGTCAAGGCACTAACTCAATATGAGTGATGGAGCTTGCTCGTTTATTGCACAGTTTTAATGCAAATTTATACCCCCTCATGCTGATCACGTGTGCCACCTTACATAGTGATTGGTCACCTGGATTGTGCATGCGCTAAGGCATCCAGCTTCATTTGTTAACTCTTTCCATGCTGTTTCCCACAATTATGTCTTGGATGTATTTCACAAGATGCTACTTTGCTACTAGTAAACTCCTTGTTTTCTTGTTTTATCCTCCAGGGCTGTGTGTTTAAGTTCCCTTTGCTTCCCATTTTATCCAGTGTCAGGGTGGCTAGATTATTCCCCCAGGTCATGGAAGATCCAAGTTCAGATCAGTGCACATCTGCCTGAGCAGACTGACTTTCCTCCAATCACAGCTGTAAAGCCATGAGACCATATGACATTTGAGGATGGGTTTCTTAACATCCTCTGCTGGTAATGCTGTTCTCAAGGATAACTGAAGCCCCAGTCCCAATCAACTACAAGGCCACTGTATTGCCTCCACTGCTACTTTCCCTCCTTGACCTAGTGGAGTGAAATAGCAGCCCCCACAGTGCGGCAGAATTCTCCTCTCCTAAGTTGCCTTGGGCAGCTGAGCTGTCTTAGCTACAAGCCTTTTCAGTCAGGAGGAAGCCAGTGGCAGAGCTTTTTGAATATTTCTAAACATTTATTCAGGCACAGTTACTTCACACATTTAAAACTAAAGTCACAAACAGCTTTGAGTTGCCAGAAATTTCATCTCTTCAGCAAATAAATTTTTTCCCCTCTCTTTACAGAAAGGGTGACTAGATTCATAAAAATGAAATGTTGGAAGGGGAGAGATCTATCCAGAGGACAGAAGTACAACACTGTAGGGCAGGTAAACAGAAATTACCTAAAAAGGCAGAGATAAGTCAAGATAGAGGCAGAAGCAGTCAAGTTGTTCAAGATCACAGGTTGCATGTGCCCTTGGAGGGGGAATTCAGTGTCTAAACTAGGCAACAAGATATTCAAGCCATTAGTACATCCAGGAGAACTATGGCCATGCTTCATATAAAATAATAGAAGAGGGCTGGGAATGGCTTCAGCAACCACAAGTGCAAATGAATTCCAGAGGAAAAGATGGCCATGACCAGGACATTGGCACGCTGTATAGTGGAAGAGGTTTTTATCAACAAGATCCAAAAGCATGACTTAGGAGAAGAACCTGACAATTTAATTTTGAGAGGGGGTTGACTAGGGCATTTTTACCCTAATGAAAAGGCAGATTACTGAGACTTCAGGGAACTGAATTCTCGACTACCTGACATCTAATGACAGATATAAGATTAACTAAACAAGCTTAGGAAAAACAAAAAGAAATAGAAAATAAGAGGTTCTGAAGCTCTTCATTTTAATTAATATCTTCCCACTGTGGAGCCTGACAAAAATTAGTTATGAGAAATAAATGAAAACAGGACATGAAACTGTACTAGGTTATGAAAGTGCAGTAAAATGTCTTCTCTACTCTGTTAAAATCACTGCAAAATAAAAACTCACAGAATGAAATGGATTTTGAGATATTGTCAGTGAAAACATAAAGTCACTAACACATCTGTAATTGCCAATAGGCCTATTCTTCATAAAAAAATATATACTGAGGATGCCCATGTCATCACAGCCTGTTACAAGCAAGTATTTTGCTCTTTTGCAAAACACCTACATAAACACACAACATAAGTGGCTGTATTAAACTACTTATCTTTGAACATGAAGAGGGCTTCTTTTTGGATATGTAAATATTCCCTTGAAAGGAAATACAATAGTAGAGTGACAAAATGTTTCCATTATGGCTCAAATTAAAAAAAAAAAAAACAAACAACACATCAGCACCTTAAAAGTATTTTTCTTTGCTTCTTACTCTACAGACCATCCTTCTGGAAGGACTCAAAAGAGAAATATGTTGGAACTCAATTACCTGTGCTACTGAACCACCTACAGATATTTAAAAATAGCTACCTCTCACAGATACTCAGTGTGAACCAAGTGCTTTTTTATGTGTGCTTCTCATGTCTCATTAACATAATAAAATTAAGCATGTACCTTTTCACACTGCTGGAAGAAGCCCAAAATGGTCAGTAGAATACTAAGTATAACTCAGTGACCAGTGAAATCTTCTCTGATCACTGAAATATTTTTTTTTGCCCTACCTTTGGTGAGCGATGAAATGAAGGTCAAGCAGCAACATCTCAGTTGATACACCTGGTGTATCTGTGTGAAGCACCAAAGATAAAACCTGAAAGTTTGGCTCAATCTCATGAAAGTGCTACAGGTCTTCAAAAGGGAACCAAAAACCTTGGGCATCAGTAAAGATTGTTTCCACCTGGCCTCAAGCTCTTGTGGAAGCCATGTCATAAAAAGGTAGATGAGAAGTCTTCTATAAATGTCCAAAATATCTGCAAAGCCAAACATTTTCTCAGCCCAATTGGCAGATGAAGGCAGGAGTCAGAAGGTAGACATCATTAAAAGTCAGCATCTCAGTTTCCTCTGGTGTTCCGCTACTTGTGCTTGTTGATATGGGAGAGGAACAATTCCTATTTTTCAAAGAGAGAATAGAGGAAAAGGACAAGATAAAGGGACAAGCACTTTGAAAAAGAAGGAAAATTCATACTCAGAGAATGCTTCTTTATCCCATTTTAGCAATTTTTGTGAAAGGTTTGTACAGCTATCATGAAACCTTTAACAACATCTCAGCTTGTTATTGAATGACCCTTACTTTTAAACCCCATGAATGTTCTTCCTGGTCAATTTTTTTACTATTTTATTTCTTATACTGTTCTTGCAACATCACTGCATTAGGTAAAGGCTGGTCTCATACTAGAAAGTTTTCTTTTTTTGGGTTGTTGTGATTTTTTTTATTGATATATTCCTGACTTGAACTAAAACATTTTCACTAGAATTTTCCAATTGTATTCACATATTCTTACCATGATTTTTGTTGTTTCAGAGTAGATTCTCCATATTAACTTGTTAACACCATATTTTTAATAATAAAGTACTCCACTACTAAAGCTAGGAATCTTTTTTAGGATCCACACACTTTCATTTGTGCATGGGAATCTCTGATCTATATTTACAGTAGCTTTATAATTTAACAGATGTTTGGACAGTTACAATCCCCTCTGGGACAGTACTGTGTGGTTTTGAACTACTCCAGAGTTGTTCTATGAATATTTTTCCTCACTCTCTTATAGTCCTGGGGGTCTGTAACAGATGCTAATTGCAGTTTCTTCTTTGTTTTTTGATAATCTAGTCTTACCCAAATTATTCCACTGCTGCCCTCATCATTATTGAATTGTATCTTACTAATTTTCAAGGTTTCAAGCAGTAGATAAGACCACATTAGCTACAGCTTATACACACACAGCATAGCTTAAAAGTTTCATATGTGCATATGGAGATGGTGAGAGCATTCAAGAAATAGGGGCTTTTGGCAGAGAACATCCCACACCTCCTGTCCTTTCAGAAATATGCCTTGGAATAATTAGCAGCTCCATCTCAACTTCCCAATTTGCCACAATACTCTCAGATATTATGCTGCTGCTCCACAGTTTTCAAAGGGGTTTATCATGCAGCATGCTGATCTGTTCCCTCAATCAAATGCTTAAGACATTAATAGCATGACCTTGAAGCATTTTTAGGCAGTTTATGTTATGTGAAAGCTGCCAATTTGTACAGGTGAAGATGTCACTTCTGTAATAGCGCCTGTGTTCACCATGCACTACATGTACCCTGGGGCCATGCCAGAATAGCCAGCTTCCTCGCTTCAGAGAGAATGGGAACCTTTCACAAATAACAGTCATAATGAATTCTCAGGTTGTGCTCCATCTTTTAGTTCAGCAGAGGCAGAAGGCAAAAACTATTTTGATAAAGTAGCAAATATTCCAATTCCAGAACTTAGGACTCCAGTGGAGAATGAAGAGTCAGACAATACTATCTATTTATAGTACATTTTGCCTGAATCCCTTCTTTTGTACACAACAGCCATGGTCTTTCATGCAGAACCACTGTAGATGGACAGCTGTGTGTCTAAACATCTGTGATGAACAGAACTCAGATGGAAGCTTAAAAAAAGAGAAAACGGCATCAACATATTCATAAGTTGGTGTGGGAACAATGAAAGCACATATTGTAGGTCTGAAGGAAAAAGGCAGAATCAGCTTGTAAAAAAAAAAAACCCATGAAATTCTCTAAGAAATTCTTTTTGCAGATGTCAGCATAAGCTTTCTGCCTGATTTAGTGTATCAGTAAACTCAGGAAGTGGACAAAAGAAGTAGTTTTGACCAACCAGGAGTTTCGAGGAAGCACCTATAAATCTGAAAATAAAAAATTGAACATAACTTGATCCAGAAGACTAAAAGACCTCAAAAAGAAAAAGAAAGGAAAAAAAAAAAGGAAAGAAAAAATAAACTCTATTAGCTGTATCTTGCTTGCTTATAATATCAATTCAAGATCAAACTAAAGCCAGCAGTACACTGATAATCATCTCTGAACCTTCCAAGGTTCCGTCAGTATCTTCAACTGGCTTTCCAGTTGTGAATAAGGTAAATTCAGTGCTTAAAAAAAGTATAACTAAATAAAATAAAATTAAAAATCCTACACTGCTGACCAGACATCACCCTGAGTATCAGATTTGTCATCCTCGCTTGTACTGATGTTTCTTTGATTTTTAAGTATTTCTAATGATAGATGGCAGGTGTGAGAAGATATGATCCAAGCAGCTTGAGTAGTATGTTATCAGCATCTCCCTCTTGTAAAGAATGGTAATGGGGCATATAGAATGTATCTTCATCTGAATTCAATCCCTGTTACTCATTTAACTGCTTAGAAAGTTTGCAGACTTAATAAAATTTTCTTTACATTAAAATATATTGCCAGAGTAAGATAGAAACTCCTTCTTCTCTTTCTTCAAAGATGCTGCACCGAGCTCTAAGTAAAAAAATATGACCCTCATCTTTCAAGTTTCGTTTTCTCTGTTCATAAGCAATTGCCTGGAATACCTGGTGGTATTACACTACAGAAATTTCACTAGATTGAAACCCCGTTAGGATCTAATTCCCTTTATATGAATTTCCAACAGTCTTCAGTAGGTTTGACATGTGTAAAACTGATGGGATACGATGGACTCCAGCACAAGGTTACATTTCAAGAATATATTGCATCAAACTGCATAATCCAGTACATTGTACAATTTCTGCTGCTCTATGTGCCGTCTCTTTTTACTGTAGTTTCTCACATGCAAGAGAAAGTCACAGATTCCAGAATGGAAAAATCTAAAAGTTTCTTACTTGAAACTTAGGATATAATAATTTTCTGCTCCTTAAAACTGCATACTTCTTTTAAATAATCAAAAATTCCAACCCACAGTACACAAAAAATTCTGTCTTATAAATATATGCTCCCCAAATGACCTTAGACTTAGAGAAAAAGGTCACAAAATCATTGCTTCCAACCTTCTAACTCCCCATAAATGAAAAGGGGGTATCTGTGAGTTATCACAGAGTGGTAACTGTGAGTTATCTGCAAACAGACTAATTTTCTCAAATACATTTGTTATTCAAAATTAATGTATAAATTTCTGTGAGTGATTCTTGGCTTGATCACCTGCATGAGAGCAGTCTGTTGTACAAAAAATAATGATACTCATATATTGAGCTGCTTTGACGGGATATAGAGGTCACACATTACGTATCCAGATTCCCTAAGCAGCAATCTCAGCTCCAGTGTGAGTTCCAACATTACATATTCACATCTTCCTGCCTTTTGGGATTGAGACAGTCCTGATCAATAAGAGCTTTTAACTGAGAAATAATAGAGTAAAACTCTTTTTTCCAGGGACAGAAAAAGGAAAATCTGGTAAGTGATAATAAAGAAGATATGCTGGACAATCACTCATTTATTAGCCACTATTAGGATCTAAAGCCTTTCCTTGTTTCTACCCTCTTGTGAAATGCTGACATGATTCAAATTTCTTTTAGGCTCTTCTGTGAATTTTCGAGGATGGAGAAGTGATTCTGCCTCTAAAATTGCAGTATTATCTTCACTGGAGAGAGATCTGGGAGGGGAAATGTTCAGAGTCCCATATTTGTGAAGCCTATGCTATGAAAAGGTCTGAAGTCAGTGTGACTTCTTGTCAGGTAGCACATCCACTCATTGTATTATTTGGGCAGAGGTCAGCTTCCCTCTTTCTTATTATCTTTAGAGCAAAGCTGCATCTGCTTTTGCCTGAATACAGGGAGAAAAATGTCTGCCTGTTCGTATGCCTTATTTCACATTTTCCACAGTCATAACTTAAACAGAAGAAAGCCTTCTTGAGCTCGTGCTCATTCTGAAGTACAGGATGGTCTCCATCTTACAACACCATCCCATACCTTGGAAATCTGACAAACCAGAACCAGCACTTGACAAAACAAGACCTTGAAGAACCTGATTACCCTTGCTTTGGGCAAGAGGTGGGACTAGAGACCTCCAGAAGTCCCTTCCAACTTAAATTTGTCTTTGACTGTCATATACCCTAGTCTTATGATCAATAAAGATTTTTGTTAAATATTGTATAGCTTCAGAAGAATAAAGAGAACACTTACCTTTAAGAGGTAGAGACAATGAATATGGCAAATTGATAGCTGATTAGCCATATCAAAACATGCCACACATAGAGCAAACATAAATGGAAAATAAAAATTAGAAACATGGATATAACTTCAAAACATGAATAAAACACATTTATTTGCCAAACATTCATTGTACTAGAATAGGGCAGCATCTTTCATTGATGAGAGACACTGATTTTTTTAGAAAGGGGAATGCTGTAGATGAATAGAAATAGGCTCAAACATATTATTAGGTCACAAAATGATGACAAGCTGCCGATCTTGTGCAGCTGCCGCAAACGTGCTTGTGATTCTGGAGTATACAAAGTGAGGAGGGAGTTCCATCAGCAGTCAACAAGCATCAAAGCCCTTGCATTAGACCTTGTTTAGAACACTTTCTACAGATATGTTCAAGAAAGGCAAATTTTAACTAGAACTTTCATTGAGATTTATTTATACAATAAGGCAATAGAGAGTTCATTGTTGAAGGAGAAACTAGAGAACCAAGTCAAGATTAAATGATCTAACAATAGAAGGACTAGAGTTCTCGTTCATAAATGTAACAGTGGATAAACAATGAGAAGGAATAAAACCCCCCACCTTTTCAAGGCAAAGCATGAGAACAAAAATACATAGCTACGAACTAGTGACTAAATTTAATCTGGAAACCACAAGGTTCCTGTCTGCTAGAGAAATCATTTTCCAATGGAAATTTGCAACAGTATTGGCAGAGGGTGTGAAGAATAAAGGGAAATTTAACATCTCAAGACGAAGTTTGAAAACCATCTCAATAAGACTACATTATGGAGTTCCCTTTTATAAGGACATTGAAATCAACAATCCAAGATGCCGCTGCTAGTTCTATGCCCCTCCTGAAAGTCTGTAGTCATCAGGGACAAAAGACATCATCTTTCTTAGCTGATTCTGAAAGCAGACACTAAAAGTGAAACTTCAGTTCAGGACTGGAGTACAGCCCAGTGTACTCCACTTTGCAAGAAAAAGTGAGCAAGAAGGCAGGAAAAAGCAAGTTTAGGAGTAAGAAACTGTACACAAGATACTAAAGTGCAAAGATGCCAGAGTACAACACTTCCAAGGATTACTATTATTCACTTTCTCTCTGAGGCACAAATGAAAAAATCCTAATTTCATTATGATTTCTACACACAGCAGGTCCTGTAATAGAAAATGCATGTTGCATTTGCAAAAGACTCAGCTCAGTAAACCCTTTGTATTCCCTAGTCTTTCTACTGTTATGCGTACTTTACAGAAGTGAATGGAAGTGGATGTGGAATTAAAAATGCAAATTCTTTTTAAAATGAAATAAAATTTAGGCAATATTTTCTTCAGTACTAATTTTTGGAGTTGCTTTCCATTCATGGAAAAAAGCTGAAGTTATAGGAAGGTCCGTCAGGGATCGGTGTTGGGACCAGTCTTGTTCAACATCTTTGTTGGTCACAGGGACAGAGGGATTGAGTGCCCCCTCAGCAAGTTTGCCAATGACACTAAGCTGTGTGGTTCGGTTGATACACTGGAGGGAAGGAATGCCATCCAGAGGAACTTTGACAAGCTTGTGAGGTGGGCTGATGCCAACCTTCTGAAGTTTAACCATGACAAATGCAAGGTCCTACCCTGGGTTGGAGCAATCCCAAGCACAGCTACAGGTTGGGCAGAGAAGAGATTCAGAGCAGCCCTGAGCAGAAGGACTTAGGGGTGCTGGTCGATGAGAAAATGAACATGAGGCGGCTTCAGTGTGTGCTTGCAGCCCAGAAAGCCAACCTTATCCTGGGCTGCATCAAAAGGAGCTTGACCAGCAGGTCAAAGGAGATAATTCTGCCCCTCTACTCTGCTCTCGTGAGACCTCACTTGGAGTATTGTGTGCAGTTCTGGTGTCCTCAACATAAGGAGGACATGGAACTTTTGGAACAAGTCCAGAGGAGGGCCACGAGGACGATCAGGGGGCTGGAGCACCTCCCGTATGAAGACAGGCTGAGAAAGTTGGGCTGTTCAGCCTGGAGAAGAGAAGGCTGTGTGGAGACCTCATAGCAGCCTTCCAGTATCTGAAGGGGGATTATAAGGATGGTGGGGAGGGGCTCTTCATTAGGAACTGTAGCGATAGGACAAGGGGTAATGGATTCAAACTTTAACAGGGGAAGTTTAGACTGGATGTAAGGAGGAAGTTCTTTACTGTAAGGGTGGTGAGGCACTGGAATGGGTTGCCCAAAGAAGCTGTGAATGCTCCATCCCTGGAGGTGTTCAAGGGCAGGTTGGACAGAGCCTTGGGTGTCATGGTTTAGTGTCATGTGTCCCTGCCCATGGCAGGGGGGTTGGAACTAAATGATCTTAAGGTCCTTTTCACTCCTAACTATTCTATGATTCTAAGCTATGCCAAAATTACATTTTCTCCAAGAGCCAAAGACAAGTCATTCTCTGCAAAGGTCACTTAAATTCTGTACAAATGAAAATCATGGTGGTAAGAGCTGAACAGGAAAATATTTGGACCTCTGGAGAGGAAAATATGAAAAACCAACCATAGTTTTTTTGTTTTGGTTTGGTTTTTTTGTATAGACATAGTAGTCCATTTATCTGAAATTAAGTCAGAAGAGAAAATTGCAATCCTGAAGTTTGCTTTCAGATTTCAAAATCCTCTGTTGTAACGAAGTATGAGGAATCCAGACAGCGAAGTATGGATTTGCATGTAGATCCTTCAAAGCTTCACTTGTTTGTGAAGGGCAAAGGAAATTCAGTTTGCCCTGCTCTGTAATTAAAAAAATGAGGACGCTTGCGCAGCAACATTTTAGAATAATGAAAGAGCCATAACAAGTTACAAAAATGAAACTGTGTACCACAGCTGCTGGTTACTAATTCAACTACAAGTGCAATGATTTTGGGAGAAGGTTCTCCTCCTATGTCTTTGAACAAGGTTCATATAATCTAACAGTAACCATTTTTATCAAGCCTTGTTACTATAGGTTCTCTTTGCAGATAATGTACTTCCAAAGTGCAAATCATATAATCTATTTTGAGTATTTACAGGGGTGTTAACTGAAGTATTGCATTAGACCACCTACTATTCTCCCATGGATATAAAGTCCAGACAGACATCTTAAACATAGATGTTGAGATTTGGTTAAGTGTATGCCCCACTTCAGTGTCCTGAGTTTCTCATGAAAAAATTAATCAATGCTACTGTCCCAAAGAATAGCTTTGAAGCCTTCACACTGCTCACTACCCTAGAAGCTCAGACTACTGATTTGTTTACCTAAGAGTCAAAATTCAGACATGACAGGTATCAGGAGAACGGCCCACAGGCAGTACATAATCATAAAAAAAAACTCAACAAAAGTGATTACTAGAGATAAATGGATTTCTAATAAATAAAAACCAAAAGGTCATAGGATAAAATGTCTTGTTAAGGCAACCTGTAACTTTGATATATGAAGAGCAAGTCTGAAACATAATGAATCAAAGATCCATTTCTGTTGATCTGAAGGACAATTCAAAAAATGAAGCCACTGGCATGTAGGTGATATGAAGAAATGAGTTTAGAGGAGTCTTCAAGTTCAAATGCCCACTTTGGTTTCAGGAACCCTCAGAAATTACTGATTATCAGATTTGTATTGAGTAAAAAATACTTTACAACTATATAACTCCAAAATAGAAAAGTAAATTCTCAAAAAGATTTAAATATTGAATATCTGGTAATACCTCTGATTAAATAACCTTTTTTGTGTGGTGATTACATTCAGTTTCCCGTGTTGGTAATTATTGATTACAGGCCATAGCTGTTTGTTTCTGCTAACCACTCTGCCCTTGTAAGTGCAGACAGCAAGGACAGGTCTTCCACTCCTCTATTTTGCATAGAGCTGGGCTGCTATGCATGTTGTACATAAAACCATGACATAATAGTGATACACCTTTGTTGCAAAGTAAGCATTTTGTGCTCATAAAGTTTTCTGATACTTGGGAACCTTTCTCTCTTTTTGCTGCAGGATAAGTTTTACATGACTACTAGAGGTGTCATGAATACCCTAAATCTTAATAACTGGATAATAGTTTTACATAACTGATTATATATTGTGGCAATCTTCTTTTTGTCATTTCAATGTACTTTAAGCAATAACTGATAATTGCTCTTTCAAATTGCTTTGAATCATGAAAATATCTCTTGTAATAAAATAAGGGGAAATAACAAGAAAAAATCTGCAGATGTTTACTGGACATATTACAGAATTTGGCTGCACGTGTCTTATTTTAATGTTTTCCTATAGGGAATAAAAAGTCACTTAGTTGTGGTTTCCTGTGGATAACTAATTCAATCCCATGTGTCTAGTCATATGTTCAGACAAGCTTTATCCTGAAGCAACAATAGAATGCTACCAGAGGCTCAAAAGCACTCTGTTTATTTCAGTTTTCTTTTTTCTTTTTTTTTTTTTTTCCATATATTTAAAAATATAACAGCACAGGCCCTTAGTCTCTACTGTGGTACTTGCAATAGGAGCAGGTAAGTGTGTGTCTGGAGAGATTGGTACAGACTACTCACAGTCCCACAGTGGTGAGATCTGGCTTTCTGAAAGTTGAAAGCAATCACTGAAAGACATGTATGCAAAATATTATGCGTTGCTTCAGCTATAGTTTAAATTGAAAAAATGGTCCTGCAACTTTTAATCTTCTGGTTTCTTTAATGCCCCTGTTTTTTTTCCAGAAACTGTCACTGTCTTGCAGTTAAAAATGCTCCCTAGCCAAGGTCAGATGAGATCTTTGAGTTCTCTCCATATCCTACTGCTTCTTTGGATAATTTTGTCCTTTTTTTTTTTGCACCTTCTGTCTCATATCTCTAATGTGTCTGACTAGTTCTGAATTTCTAACATGAAAGAACATTATACCTAAATTCAAATTATTTCTTCTGTATCCTTTTTTTTATGAAGCACGGTTTTACTGATGCAGAATAAAGTGAAAATAGCATGCATGTTTTCTTGTTCTTGACATGCAAAACCTATTCCTCAAGCACAACAACAATATACTTAATAAAATGGTTATCTTTCATTTATTTTGAGTGATAGATAACCTGGTAAAAGTTTTCCATAAATAATACATTAAAAAATCATAACACATAACATCTCATTAGATGGTGTTTCTAATTTTATGCCTATCTGAAATAGCATGCTGTCTCATTTTAAATATCTAAATACATACAAAGTGGAAAGCTTTCTAAAGGTTGTATTTTTTTAACTATCATTGAAACCTGCTTCAGATTTTTACCATGGCAGAAAAACAGTAATTTTTAAATTAGCTATAAAAAGTGACTGGTGAGAATTCATAATCTTTAACAAATGTAACCATATTAAATTACTAAAATTTATTTTTTCTTCAAAGTAGGTAAGATTAATATTTTTCCTAATACAAAATTGTATTTTATATTTCTAATACTGGTGTTGGTTACTTCTTATTATTCATATATATGAATCGGGTAATGTCTGCAGTATGTTCAGATGTCTGCATATTTCCTTGAAATGTGGAAGATTAAACCTCATGCTGAAGAGTCCACAGTGAACTTGTCATGAGTACCATAATTATTAAACCAAATAGTCTGGTCATTATTTATATCAGATAAAGATCTACCTCACTTTCCTAACCAAACTGGAATTCAGATAACTTTTAGAAGAAAATAATGTACTACAGATTTCCTTTTTACTATCAACAGAAACAACTATTGCAGTCTTTCCTTTATAAAGGAAGAAGATGCTTTCCTGGCCTGTGGGCTCTCAGCACTTCCAGTCTGCATACTTGATCTTTGAATTTGACTGTTTGTCAGCACATCTATTTTCTGCATGACATAGCCAGGACATCATCCTTTTTGAGTAGGGGCTTATTAGCATTAATTTTGATTACAGTCACACTATTCATTCCGGCCTTCTGACACTGCCCTACTCATATCAACTCAGACTGTTGCTGTAAGATTCACTCTGCCAGATTCATCAGTGCCAGTCTTCCCTTGCCTTTGCATCCTTCCTTGGACTCACCACTGACTATTGCACTAAATATAAATTTACACTCTTAGATTACCTTATTGCTTATCTTGGGCTACTTTTTTATTTTTATTCATTATTGTTAGAGAAAAGTGGGTAAATCACTGATGCAAATATTCTTCCTCTCATTTGCTGAGTTTCAGTTTGAACACAAATGTGTTTTTTGTCCAAGTCATTCCATTAGACTGAAGATAATTTCTCTGGAAAAATATTAAAACATTATTAAACTTCCAATTTCCCATAAAGTCATCTTCTGAAGTGCAGCTTAGAAATCTTGATTGTTCACTGGGTCTACTAGCACAATAATGTTGTCTGACTGCTTCCTTGCGCTTGGTTATTTATTTGAATCTATTTCTCCAAGTCTCCAGAGTGAGGATGTTTTTGGTGATCTTTGTGCACTACTTGGCACTGTAAAGTTCTGGTTTCTTTGGCCTGATGTGAATGCAAACAATAAACAACAACAGCCACTTAACATTTCCAGACATCAGCTCTAAACCATCAGCAGCTTCAAAGCACAATGCATCCCATAGTTGTAGCACTCCAGCTGTCAGGATTAGGTCTTTAGCATGCATGGATCCCACAGTTTGGACCTAGTCTGTAGAACACAGACATCTTGTGTTTATTGAAGATTAACTCTTACTATCATTGAAATGAAGAATGCAACCCTCCCCCCCAAAAAAACCTGAATGCATCCTTCCCACAAATTGGAAATAGATCAGAACACTGAAGACTGCTCCATGTATCACTTAAATAGTTCCTGATCAGTATGATGCAAGCTATATGGGCCCAGCCACCTGTTTCTTTTAGGGAGAATTACATTTCCCCTGAAATAGACCTGACTCACAAATTTATAAACACTCAGTTTTAAACTACTTAGCATAAAATTTTAATAAAACCCACAGCATTTGTAAAGTGTGTCAGCTTGAAAATAAAGCTAGGTATTTCAATAACACCCAAGTGCCCTACTTAACTTTTTTTTGAATGGAATGTTTATTTCAAAATTTCTTTCCAAAGTGAAATTGTTTTTAGAGAAAATTATTAATGAGGAAATAAAAATGAAATATTCAAATTACACTGAGTAAAATAATTTGGCCCAAAGCATTATGGGGAAAATTTCATTACTTTTTTGAGCAAAAAATCTGGTTTTCTAGTTCTTTATTTCTCTGCAGGATAGAAAGGATTTTTTTTCTTCTTTTTCATAATGGAATTTGCAATGGAATTTGTTTCCAGCCTCTAATTTAAAAATCTCATCTTTTTACTTTTGTTATACTATCATATTTTATATAAAACACAAGGAACTGGATAGATTTCCCTCAGAGGTAATATTAGCCTTTAGCATTAATTCTTTATTGAGATTGGTGTGACTATGTTGGGAATCTTGGTTATTTTTGGGGGGAGGAGCAGGAGGAAGTGAGCAGTTCATCAACTAAAATAGGAAAAAAAAAAAGTGCTCAGCCTAAATAAACCACAGAATTTTGATTTATCCTTGCACCAAAACCAGAGCAAACAATTCAGAAATATTTTGTTGATATTTCTTCCTTTCCAAACTCAGCTGCATTCATTTGGGCATTTGTACATAAAACCTGAAGGAGTGAAGAACTTTTTTGCAAAATTGCTAGAAGGCACATTACTCGATTAGCTAACCACTCCAGATTTTATGCAATTCAAAATCCCCCTTCTGCTTGGAGCTTTGGAAATATTCAGCTCCCAGGAGAAGGTCCACCAATAAGGCAGCAGATTTTTCTAGGATAAGGTGTCGATAACAACATTGATGATTGAGGTATTGTTCCAGCAGGAGATGAAAAAAAAGTCAAGAGATCCCCCTGTTTTGAATGATTTTCTCAGCAATGTGACCTGGGTAAATAAAAGCTTCCTTTTCTTCTTGGTTTGAGAAAATATAACCCTCTCTTCTCCCCATACAGTGGCCGAGACTCTTCAGCACATATGAAAATACCTTTCTTTTTTTTTTTCTCTCAGATATTTTACCAAGTGAAAAAAAAAGGATAAAAGAAACCAGTCTTATGCCCTACAAGCTGCTGAGTGAACTTTCTCCACTGCAAGATTATTTTGGGCATAGACACTCCCACTCTGACAATTAAGAACTCCACATCTTCAGTCTGATGTGTTCAATATTCAGCATTAAAACTCTAATCTTGATATCCCCTCTGGTAGCATGATATAGTGGTACAAAATTACCGCAGTGTCTATGAAATGTACTGGATTTGACTCTTCTAGAATGTACTCCCTGATTGAACTATAAATGGAGAACAGCTAAGGAGAGATTAATTAACTCTTCATTTCCTAACAAGGAAGATGTGTGATGCGAAGCTAAATATTTTCTGTAGAGAAATACATGCCAGGTGTTATTCTTCATCTTCCAGAAGGCAAATATAAATATCTATCTGTCTTCCTAGGGAAATATTTTCAAATAAAAACCAGGTATGCAAGATATAATTTTAATTATGAACCAGTTCTGAAAACTTATTCCAGACTGCTTGATGCAAGGTCAATTATATGTGTGGCAAAGTACACAAAGAAGCTACAACTAGAAATGCTATTGGAAACATGAAGACTGTAACTGTGTAACTGCCAGGCAAGAATCAATTTATGTTACAGGTGAATGAACACTCCCATTTCTGTTTCCACTATGTTCTGAAACTTTCCCTTCAATCCACTTTATACTGCAACTTTATTTTTTTGTTATTAATTTTGAATTTAAGCATTTTAAATATCAGGGTCTGCTTTCACATCAGAACAGAGTTTTTTGTCCAATTTTTGGATGTTTATGCAAGAGCTTGAGCAGGCATTAAGCTGAAGCCATTTTTAGGCTAGATAGATTAACTAGATGCAAAAAGTAAGACATTAAACTGAATGGCCTTCACCCAAGGCTTCTGAAGTAACTCAGGTGTGAACTTACAGGACTCTCAGCCAACATCTGTAAACTACATTACAAAAAGCTACTGTGACAGAAGACTGGCAGACTGCCAGCGCAAAGCCCATCTCAAAATAAGTCTCAGGAAGTGATCCTAGGAAAGGCAGGCCTCCATCTCCTGTAAGAGAAAGTGTACAATTGCTGAGATTATTGACAAGCATTCTACAGGAAAGAGCCTGATTTTTATAAAGATTTGCTGTGCAAATGTTGAGGATGCACAAAGTGTTCCTACAAAAATGAGTGGACAGAAGGCTGGCAGTTGTACTTTAGTAGAAAAATTTAAGGTAATGCTTCTGGTGAATACTGATGGAGTCTACGTGATTCTGCATTCAGAATTGGTGGTTACAACTCAGAAAAGTCATCTTCAAGTATCCATAAAGAGTTTTCATTGTTATTGTTGTTTATAGCTGATTTGTCTTACTTAATTTCACGCCTTTTTTATGCTTAGAATTATTCTTCTACTAATAAGACCATTTTATATCTCCCTTATGATATTTATATTCAGGAATATAAGGGAAGGGAAGGGAAGGGAAGGGAAGGGAAGGGAAGGGAAGGGAAGGGAAGAGAAGAGAAGAGAAGAGAAGAGAA
>WYDI02013784.1:0-20560 GCA_009867235.2 Psittacus erithacus
GATGGGGCAGCCACAGCTTCTCTGGGCACCCTGTGCCAGCGCCTCAGCACCCTCATAGGGAAGAACTTCTGCCTAAGAGCTCATCTCAATCTCCCCTCATTCATTAAAGAGCAGATCTATGGGGAATTGCTTTATTTTAGGCGCTGAAAATTATCTGAGATCTGGTCATCTGCAAGGGGACATCAGGGAGACAGATGTGCTGTAAGCAGGTAGGTCTCCACAGCATCAGGAAAGGGACAGAAGCTGAATTTGGGTGAGCAGAGTAAATTACCATGAGATACAGTGTAGAAAATGAAAGGACAATGACAAAAAGCGTGTCCTTTGGAGCCTCAAAGAAATGCTGGGAGTGCCTGTTTCTACCTCTGCTTTCTTTACATACTGCTGAATTGCTCCCTCCTGAGAGGCCTCATCCCTAGCGCTCATAGCTGTGTTCTCTCCAACATTCATGCCCTCCCTTTTCAGCTGAAATTAGGCAATGGAAAACAGGACAACTTTTCCAGCAAACATGATTTTACAGCACAGCCTCATCCCTTCTCCCATCTTCTCCTGTAACAACAGCATTTTTGGTTTTTTAAATGGAAACACAAACAAAGGAACACATTCCACAATGCATGCTCCTATCCCTCACCCACAGGAACACTCCAAAAACAAGGTTTACAGCTCGCTGCTTGAGAACTCCCTTTCATGTCAGTACCCACACTGAAAACTCGGCAGGGCAAAGTGCCTGAATCAGCACCCACGCCTCAAACCTCCTTCTCCTTCCCTCTTCCTAAATGCTGCCTCACCCTCCAAAAAGTCCCCCATGGACAAAAAAAACAAAGCTTGTAAATGGATGTAAATGACAAAGCAGAACATTTCTATGATCCTTCTCCTGCCATCAACCTGCTCCTCTGCGAGCTGCACAAGTCTCACTGATGAACAAGCAGCAATGCTAAGGTTGGTCCTGAAGGCACGTATTACATGTGCAAAACCAGGCATGTCATTGTAGGTACCATTACCACTGACCTGCTGCACAGCGCTCCTAACTCTCACATCGCTTTGGCAGCAGTCACTGTGGCCAGTTCCACTTTAAAGCTACCTCTGTGCTTTCAGAATCACAGTAAGTGCTCTCTCTAATTACTACTTGTTTCCAGTATGTTTTTAATCATCATCATTAAGAGACTGAACATGACCCGCTGAGATACAGAAGTGTAAACACGGGCAATAATTATTCCAACCTCTTCATTGGCTTCAGGTAATGATCACACTTTAAAAGCTGCTGCTCAGTTTATGATGGTCTGGTTTAGAATCACATTTTTCTGGGTGCTTTTGGTTAAGGCCACCTAAAGGTTAAGGTCTATAGAGGAGGGGAAAACATGTTTTAAAGTTATTTTAAAGGCTTTTAGTTATTTAAAGTCAATGCCTGTGACCTGTTAAGAATCAGCATAGATGAAGACATCCAGAGTAAACAAATCTGCTGCAGAACTATAAGTCAACTTAAAGTTGGAATTTCATTTTAATTTATGGTAGACATGCCACTGGCATTTCTCCTTGTAGAAATGGTCACGCTAGTTTTGATCAAGCTAACATGGTGCTAGGAGTACCCTGAATGCAGCAGCTCAAACAGATGTGCTAATACTTGCCCTAGTTTTTAAGAAACAATTGTGACAGGAAGGGAGAGCCTGCCATTAAGACCATCAGTTAGTGCCACGCTCCCAAACATCCCACGTAATACAGTGTCCTTTATTATACTCTTACCCTCCACCTCCCATAAGCAAAGTATAGAGGGTGCAGTTTTCTCTATATAATCTTGCAGTTACTGGTGACTTTTCTGGCTGCTCAGATGACACTCTTAGGCTATGTGCAGATAAATAATACATGCTTATAGCTCATGCATGTGCCTGACTGCAATCCCAGCATAGGTGCAGTCACCCCATGCTCGCATGTTCTAGGACTGTCGCAAATTTAACCATTTAACCACAGACTTATCTATCCCATTAACAGAGATCTAGAGGCTCTCAAAATCCTTAGAGAAAACTTGAAGGCTTAAACATAAGGAAATGCTACCCAGGTGCTTGTGGTTGCATGATAAGTGGCTGTAAACACCACTTAATGCACAGAAAGTATGAATTTGAGCCAGTTGTTCCTCCTTGAAAGTTAAAGCGACATAAAAAACCTCACATCTCCCATGGACGCAAGCAGTGAATGTCTGGTTTTGGGTGTCTAACCCTAAGCTACAATCTCCCCTGAGCAAAACTGTTTAAATTCTTCTCATCGGGAGGAATGTTGTGTTTGGGGTCCTGTTGTTTCACTACAGCGTTTTTTGTGTTTGAAAATACATTTTCCTTGTTTTCCAGTGAAATGCCAGAAATGGAAAATCACTGTTGACATGGGCTTAAAACCTCTTAGATTGGGGTTGTTTTTATTTGTCTTGCTTAAAGAAACCCTTTGGTCACTGGGAAGTTGGAAATAAATATAATATTTGCAAAATACCTTCTGGAGACTTTTTGATGTCCTTCCACCAGACATGCTCCAGTTCATCCTTGGCTGATGTGGTGCTCCTGGATGACCCAGTGACACAATGTTCTGTGCCACTATGCCCTGGTTGTTGAGATAATAGGAATTCTAGTCTCCAAATCAATGATTTTTCATCAGAAAAATGGCAGTTCATCAGATCAGAGGTTACTGCAGGAATACATTTGCTGTGAACAACTACAGCTTTTGTGTGAAGTATTTCTTCAGTTCAAGATGGAGATTCCAGCAAAAACCAAATAAAACAACACCCAATTGTCACAATCATGATAGTAATAATAAACCCCCCAAACAGGCTATTTCAGACTATACCAGGGCTTTGTTTTTTCACAAGTATCTGACATTAATAACGAGCCAAATTTTGATCACAGCCACAGAGGTGGATGTTCACGGAGGGCCTGCTAACACTTCCCACCATTCACACCGCAACATCTAATATGTGAATGGAACCGTTAGGCACGCACCGCAAAGAGGCTGACACCCACTTCCATGGGCGCAGTCCAAGGCATGTCCCAAAGTGCTGCACGAAGCTGGCAGAGGCGCAGGGGGCTCCCGCCAGCCCCTCTGCCCACCGGCCATCTGCATCCACACATGGAGATGGGAAGAAAGGAAGGCTCCACCCTGTTCCCAGAGGATGGGTGCAGCCCCTTTCCCCAAGTGAAAGGAGCTAAGCCAGACGCACAGTCTTCAATTCATAAGTGTTCATCTATGAAATCGGATTCCCACCCCTCTCCACTAAGAATCTGCTAATTCCACGAAGCACAAGATGTCAGGATTTTTGCCAATATGAGCACAGCTGTCAAAATCTCATCCTTGGAAAGAATCCCAGATAGACACATGTTTTACCCCAGCCAAAATGGTCAGACTTTGCAGAGAAACATTCAGAGAGGAAAAAGTTTCCATATTGTCACTGAAATAGCTTGGGATTACCCACAGTCAGACAACTGGGATGCAGTGTTTTAATAGCTGAACCACTAAAAGCAACGGGCATCTTGCTATTGACAGCACTAGGAAGAGATTCTGTGCCTTTGGCACAAGATTATCAAAAGCATCATAGCAGGAAAGGAAATAAGCTTGTTTGGATTTGGGAGACAACAAATAAAGGGGAAAATATGCTTGCAATTTGCTGTTTCTATAACATGTTTTTCTAAATATCTTCAGCACTTCTGCCTGGTATTTCCAGTGAGAGTCTGAGCAGCTTTGGGTTTATACTGTCCTTGGGTTCACGGTCTTTCATGCCTATCTGAAATCCAAGCCTAAGAGACTTGGCTGAACTTGCCACCAGTTCATCGGGGAGGATACAGAAAGCTTCTCATCTGGATTATACCAGGGACTACAGACACCCACAGCCCAGCACTGGCTGGGCACTGCCATGAGCACACTTGCATGGAGCAGGAGCCCAGCCTGAACTCAGCAGCATTGCCAACCCCCTGAGCAGGCAAACATCAACACGTTTCTTCAGATGGGAGATGTGAAAAGGACAAATGCTCATGAAGGCAAAGCCAGCAGAGGAACAGCAATTCCTCAATCCCTAGGGCAGACGGGACCTGCCTGTGCTGCCTTTCTTAGCCTGGCCCAACTTGCATGAGAGCAGCAGTCAGGCAGCAAGAGGTGAACTCCTGCAGCTGGGGGGGTGAGGAGGAGAGGTGGCATCAGAAACAGCAATCATTATCCTCTTTACTGGAAAATGTGTATCTGAGTGGCCAAATTCAGTGCTGTTCCAGATCTTTATGAGATTTATGAGGCTTAAGAAAAAAATTTACTAAGAAGACATAAAACTTCAGTGGTTTGAAATGGAAATGTTTGCAAGGCACTTGGGATCAGCTGGTTTCAATTGCAGCCCTGTCTGAAGCAGGGAGGGCTTCACTTCAGGGCTAAGGACCTCAAACCTCTCCTGACCTCAACCTCCAAAGACAGCTAGAGATTAAAACTGACTAGAGCCAATGCTCCATCACATGGAGGAGCTGCAGTACCCCCGATAAAGGCAAAACATAGATAACAGAGATGAGGAGCACATGGCAGAAACACTCAAGTCTTCTTGTGTGAACTAGTGTAGTCCTGCAGGGCCAGTACTGAGCTCAAGCTAATAATATCTGGTGAATCTAAGCTGCTTCCTGATCCTGCACCACCCACCCCAGCACTCCTGGTTCTGCAGGGCTTATTACATTGCATGGAAAGCTAAACCCGAGCTGACTTCCTGCATTGACACACCGCTGGGAGCAATACAACCTTAACTCCAGGCACATGGAGCTCTGGGTAGCACAGGACAGGGACATGGACATGGCTCTGCTTCTTAGCTCTGGCGTTCTCGGCACAGGTTCCCAGCAGAGGCACATGAACATCTCTGTACCCAGCTCCTTGTTTCCCCTGGGTTCACAGGGAAATCCCTTCTGGTGCTCACAAAGCACACTGCCCCAGACTCAGCCTCTGTCTTCATTGATGTAATCCCAAACTCTAAACTTTGTGGAGATATCTCCAGGATGAATTTGACCCAATGAAAAACAGAAACTGAATTCCCCTCCAAGCATAACAGACAGGACAACAAAACACTTAGAAAATATTGTTTTTCCCGTATCAGAAGCCTGAAACCACATTACACACATCTTAATGAGTGTAATAAGCTTTATAACTTAACAGCCTCTGAACTGAGCTCATCATCCACTTAGAGTAATATTCCCTTCAGTGTCTTGTAGGGCATGTTGGGATAGGTTGGCCGATGTTTAACACCTTTGCATTTGCCAGCATTTGTTCCTGGCTCCGCAACAAACACAAAACACGCTGGAGATTTCCAAAGGGTATCAGGGGAGGTCCACCCCTCCTCACTAACAGGATGCTTAATTACAGCAGGCTCCGGTGGGATTCACACTGAGCGATTCACAGCGGCTCTGCTGGCAAACAGATCTGAAGGTGTGTGTGGCTCCTTCCACCTCTCTTCTCTCCCCCAGTTAACAGAGAGTATTTCCTTCCCTTCTTCCTCCTACCTCCCGTCCCAGTGACCAGGCACTGAGCTGCCTGGCTCACCTGGCTGGCAGATCCTCACTCACAATCACTAGGCTGTTCCCAGTTCATAATCCTTTTCACTGGGACTGCCTTTAATCCTGTGTGACTGAAAATACCAAACGCTGCAGCCTAATACATAGGAAACTCCTTTTTATGTAAAGCCCTGGAGACTACAATGAGAGCACAGCTGTTGACACAGGCTTTCCCACAGCAGATCAGCCCAAGATCCTGCCTTCATACTGGCTCATGCTCTGTGATGCCACATCCCAAAATGCACTTGTCAGTATTTAGCATTGCTGTCTGAGGAGATAGAGTTTTGCATCATTCTGCTCAGCCATCATTTATGGCTCGATGTGTGATTTTTGGCTCGCTTTCCCTAGCTTGCAAATTACTTACGGCACTTACTTGTGTACTGATGTTCAGAAAATCATCTTGGTCTGTTTCAGACACCCAACTTTATAGCCTGGCCTGATAGCATCTTGCAGGAGGGAAGTCCACAAACTTACCTTGTTATATATAAAGATGCATTTACTTCTTAATATTAACATCAGCATTATCTTTGTAAGATCTCTTACCAGACGAATATGATTACAAAGCTTTTCTGGCCTCAAACCTGTTTACTCAGGTAGTTTCACTCAGCAATTAGGTTTTGAAACACAGAAACAAACTTCTCAGTCTACTTCTAGCAGAAACTGGGAGCATATTGCAGGCTAAGACAGTGATCTGAGCAAGATTTCTATACAACTGGCCAAACATACTGCTTCAAAATCTGTAAGCACAGGTTTTGATAAAGAAACGCAAATGTAGGTCTAGTTTGGAATACACTGAATTTTGTTTTCATCAGCAGCATCAATGTAAACCATTGTCTGGAAGGAAAGACAGTTCTGGCTCTTATCTACTAACTCACTGCGGGACATGAAGCTTGTGTGGTTTACTCCTAAGCAAAGCAGTTCAGCGCCCATCAGGCTGTAGCTGTAGCTATTGTCCTGCTGCAGTTTGTCCTAGAAAGCAAATGACTAAGGGGTGTTTACTAAGACCTGATCTATCAAGACTCTCTTTCCCCAGGACTCCCTTTCCATTCTCCCTTCCTATGATTTCAAAAAGAGAGTTTACTGTTACTGACACTGTATTGCAATTAGCTAAGTCATCTGCAATGCGGTGAACTCATCACTGCTTTTTGTTACATGAAGCCCCAAATCAAATCAAGGTCCATTCTCTTCAGTGCCTAACAGGGCATCTCCTGGTCTGAGAAACCGCCACCATTTTTTTCCTTTCCCGAGAAATGTGGAGAAAACAGGCTTTTATTTTAAAAAAAAAAAAAAAAAAAGAAAAAAATCAATTTTTTTTTTCACCTTTGGCTCTATTCGGATTTTTCAGGTAAATGCTTCCCATGAACATCTCTCAGCCAGCAGATTGCTTGCAAACTCTTCACATTGATTCCTGACCAAAGCACCAGTCATGATCCATGACCTGTGCTGCTGAACTGCTCATGTAAGTCACACGGAGCTGCTTCTGTTCCCAGCTTGCAAGAGTGATAGCATGGACTTGAAAGGAGGGTTTCAGTAGTGCACAAGCAACCATTTTCATCAGTACTGCTAATTATTTTATCTTCTTTTCCATGAACATCCATAAAGAGAAAACTAATGACGATATGAATTAACTAGATAAGGGATAAATGTGACTACAGAAGTTTTTGCCCTTAATGTCATTAATATTTTCCAGTGAAAACACTTTCACTTGTTCTTGCTGGCATTCCTCACAGGGTGAAGTGTTACCCAGCCGAACAAATGAAGCTCAGTGTGAATTTCTGGGGTTTACTCAAATATGGTTTTATTATATTGTTCAGACATTAAAAAATTAGAGAGCTCTTCCCTGATAAAGCCACAGTCAGGTTTTATGCACATTTATATTTACCTGACTATAATCTCCTGATATTGAGTGATAACTTCTTTATCTATCAGATACTGCGCTCATAAATAATGAGGTATTCAGCTATAGGAAAGACTATAGGAAAGCTATAGTCAGCTATAGGAAATACCTTGCAATTTATATTTTTTTTAAAATTAAACATGTTCTTATAATCAAATTTAGCCTTTTTTAACTGTTCTGTATTTACCTGGATGTTTCTCAGGCCATTAACTAAATGCCCATGCTTTAACCAATTAGCTAATGAGCAATGCCATTAGGAAGAGAAGGTAATTTTCCAGAAACCTGAGAAACTGTGAACACCAGATAACAAATCAAAATAAATCATCCAACTTCAACCCCCTCTCTTAGTGTTTGTTAATATACAGGACTGCAAACATTCCCTCCAGTATTATTCTTTCTCTGTTTATCTCCAGCTCAGACAGATTTGGAGCTCAGGTCACTGTAATATCCAGCACTCCAACATGTTTTGCCTGAAATTTCCAGTAAGGCATGCAGCTCTTTTTGGCTTCCTACAAGCATCAACTGCTAAGTCTTTCAGGTCTCTCTTTAAATCTCAGCCTTTAATACTGCTGGATATCACAGCACATATATAGATTTACCGCTATTGCTCTCTTTAACCAAACAGAAACAAACTATGACAATATGGCACTGCCCCTTTGGGGAAGAGGCTGCTACAAAGAATTTGGCCTTGAAAGTATTGTTGATATTTTCCACATTTTTCAAGATCATCAGGACATACACAGAGGGGGGAGGAAATAAAAAGGGGAAGAGAAAGAAGAACTGTTTGTAAATGTAGAAAGATACTTCTTAAGACATCATTCGAGGGATATCTGGTTTCACTGGTCAAATACAGTTTGTCTAATCTGACTTTGAAATCATTGTTTCTCCCTCAAAATACCTTGGTTGTATGAGAATATATGAGTCTTTAGGAGGCTGCCAGGGCGAAGAGAGGAAGAGAAGGAGGGAGACAGAAAGTCAACAGATCAATAAAAGCACTTTAGGATAATGGCTCTACCTCAAGCAGACCAGGTCTGGATTCCAGGCCAGCCCTGCACTGCCAGGAAATGTGCATTTGCATGAAAGAAATTATTTGCATGAATATAATTAAACCCACAGCACCATGGCAGAAGGTGAGGTCCTGGTTCTCCCCCCATCCTGTTTCAGGGGTACATCTCCCTTCCTGCTCATCCTTGATCACACCCAGTGTCCTGATCAGAGTCAGCAGGACCTGAGTCAGGAAGCCTGGCCAAACTGAAGATGTTGGTTTGCAGCTTGTTGTAAAGAAAGGCAGTAAAAGAAAGCATTAGGACAGAGTGCAGTGAAAAGAGAGGGGCACAGACATGTATGCATATTGGTTCCTCCTCTAGCCCTTTCTTTTTCATGCTGGGCAGTTACATGGAAACAACAAAGCACCTGAGTCAAGTCAGAGCTGATCTTTCAGGAGCCAGTGCCAATAGACTGCATACGGGCGCCATCTGCAAAAGGCTTCCCAATTCAATGGAATTTTATTACAGTAAGGGCCCCATCTACTGCCAAAAATTTGCAGTGGAACAAACCACACATTTAAACATCTTTTGTTTCATTAAAATACTTTCATTAAATAGCTCCCAACCATTCCATTCCACTTTCTATCTCTTGCCCTCACCCCAAACATGAGAGAGCATCCATGAGCAACAGACAGCTTCACCAAGCACATCCATGATGCAAATGCCAGGAAAGTTCTCCCTGCTTTTTATATTGCTTCAGAGCATCCAACCGTCATGGTAACCCACACAAAAAAGGGCCATCCACCTTCTTGCATCCCAGATAGATGAAGAACTAGTAAGCAGCAAACAAGTGGGTTTCCCAATCCATTCTGTGTAGCCACCCAGTCAGGCAAGGCTGCCCATGGGCAAGGAAACATGAAAAGTCATGCAAAGAAGTTTGCTTTCTCCCTGTACACTTACAACCTGCAGTTAAAAGGACTCAAGCCTGCTTCCAGATTGCCCAGAGCTTGGGGCTGCTCGGGAGTTTTTAAGAACGTATTTAAAATCCATAAACTTGTGACTGTGGCACAAAGCATTGGAAGTGGAAGAACTGGGACCAGAGTAGACAAAACAGTTAACCCAAATGGAACAGAATATTTATACTAAAATAAGTGCTTCTGTATGGGTTGTGGGTCACTCTCAAAGTTTAATGTATGCTTTTGGGCTGGGGGGTTGCTTTAGAAGCTGTCAGTACTTGTCGGGGAATATTCCCCTTCCCCTATTAGTACAATAAAAATAGTCACACAAATCGATGGCCCTATAGGTTGACACCTAGAAGCTCTGCTAAGTGCCAGCACTTCGGTCCAAAGGACCTTAATTCACCCCAAGGTTCAAGAGACCAGCAGGAAGCAGGTCACAAATTCCTGCTCCAGAACTGCCCACTCCCCACACTCCTCACAAGCCAGCAGAAGCTCTGGTTCCCAAGACTAGGTAAGGGGAGTACAACAAAATAAGAAGAAACTGCAATAAGACAAACATCAAAGATTGTTTCTCTTTAATTACCCTCCCCCAGTATCTTTGCTCATCAGCTGGAACTCCCTGTTGTTTTTCTAAACTAAACAAACCAGTGAGGTTTTCATGCTGACCCACCTCATCTCTTTGGGCTAACTGCTGAAACTGGCCATAAATTGTCCACTTTGTGACATTCTGAATAACCTCATTTATTGTGGACAGCACACATCTGTTTCTGTGTGCGCACACATGCATGTGCACACTTACACAAACACAACCCTCTCTCCTGTTGCAGGGCTGGCTGGGGCTGGGACCAGCCAGTGTACTATTTCAGCCCCATATTGAGTTTTGGCTGGTGCTGAGGTCCCTGAGGCTGAAAAGAAATAAAGCTCATGGAGGGGAAATGTCCTGTAAACATGGTTCTTGTGTTCGCCTAGGAGGGAAATATTCCCTTCGGATGAGGCTGGTGAATAAACCACATGGGAAAGGTCCTGCTTGGTGCAGGTTGGGAGCAACCCAGTGGAAGGACAGAGTGCAAAATGCATCCATACTTTCTCCTCTGTGAGCAAGCAGAGCCAGTTTCATAGAATCCCAGACTGGTTTGGGTTGAAGGGACCTTAAAGCTCATCCAGCTCCAGCCCCTGCCACGGGCAGGGACACCTTTCACTAGAGCAGCTTGCTCCAAGCCCCTGTGTCCAACCTGGCCTTGAACACTGCCAGGGATGGGGCAACCACAGCTTCTCTGGGCACCCTGTGCCAGCACCTCAGCACCCTCACAGGGAAGAGCTTCTTCCTTATCTTCAACCTGAACTTGCCTTGTTTCAGTTTGAACCCATCACTCATTGTTCTATCACTACAGCCCCTGATGAAGAGTCCCTCTCCAGCATCCCTGTAGCCCTCTTCAGACATTGGAAGCTGCTCTGAGGTCTACATGCATCTGCTTTTCTCCAGGCTGAACAGACCCAGTTTTCTCAGCCTGCCTTCATACAGGAGGTGCTGCAGCCCCTGATCATCCCTGTGGCCTCCTCTAGACTTTCCTACTAGCCTGGGCAACCAGCAAGAGGAAAGCATAGCCAGCAAGGGGAAGGCATGCTGCTGAACCACACAATGCTGTTTTAGAACACCTTCAGCTGGTGTTTCAGGCGTGAAAGAAATCTCTCTTCACACATATCACATGAACCTGACATAAGACTAAATTAAGGAAAGATCTGGCCAGCCAATCAAGCCTCCTTTCTTCCTCTCACAAAACTAAATAACATGTAAGTAATACTTTCATCATGGTCACTGCAACTGCTTCACATGTAACATCCAATAAACAGGCTATTTAATTTTAATCAGGGATTTTTCTCATATGCATCGGTCCCAACTTGTTGCTCATTTAACACCTATGCTATGTTTTTAAAATCAAACTCCAGTATTTTTCATCAGCACATTGATGACAGACATGGAAGAGGGGGAGAAATTCCTCCCTTCTGTAACACACACATTTGTTATTGAAGCCAAGATGAGGAGCACTCCTCCACGATGATGGCCTTGGCTCAGGCTGGGTGGGCATGAGCAGCCCTAAGCCCCTTTTTTGGCCACTGGTGCCTGCCCATGGCAATCCAGAACCTCCCCACCACCTGCACCCCAGTCTACCCTGCTGTGCTCCTGCAGAAGGCAGCGCAAATGGCTGGAAAAGCTCTCTGGACAAGTGCAGGACTTCACCTCTCTTACTGGGAAAGATGGTCAATTCACACAACCTCCCATCAGCACGGAAAGGAGAATTGCTCAAGAACTCTGATAACACAAAATATTCAGGGGGTTTTAAGGGGTTTTTGTCTTTGTTTTTCAAGAGGATTGTTTTTTTCTTCATTCCTGGTGGGAAAGCTTATGCCTTTAATGCTATAAGTATAAACTAAATAATAGATCAGCTTTTTTTCTGTCAAGCATGGCAACAGAACTGAACGTATGCAAGGTTTCCACTAAAGGTTTTTGTAACTCAATTTTCCTCTAGAGATTAGAGGAAGCCAGATATTCTGTTTCTTGCTGGAACTTGGCTGGTAGCCACACTGCGCTCCCTTTCCCTCTCATCCATCCCTGGTCCCCCCGGCCCCCAGCACTGTTAATCAGATCGCTGTATCTTCCCTATATTTCTCCTGTCAAGCTATTAAGGGGATATGGAAAAAGGAAAGAAGAGAATCAGCTGAGATATAAACCAGCTCAGGTCCTAGACTGCCTCTCCTGCTTCTCAAGGTTGAGCTTACTGTATTACTGCACACACTTCTGTCAAAGCAAAGGAGAACTGTTTTCCCATGTTAAGAGTAAATGGCTGAAGTTTATTTCCCCAGTGAAGAGAGGCAGGCAGAAATTCTGCACAGAGCCATCATGGAACTGTAAAACCAGGAAACTGTAGCATGGAGGGGGAGTAAAACCATCGAGCCTGGGCTACAGGCTCAGGATATTCCAGCTTGGCTACACCATGCCCCTGCTTGCACAGGGGAAAGGGCTGCACTGACAGGGAGGTTTATACCATGAAATAGCAGAGAGCTATCTCAGCTCCATGAGCTTTGGCAGCTTCCTTGGGTAGAGAATTCCTGGCACGTGCTCAGCAGCAAGTGGGGGTGGCTGGTTGAAGAAAAAGCTTTATGAGGTTCACAAAGAACCCCAGATCAAAGTTAGACTTAGGGCTGAAAACACTGGTGTTACTGCATCCCTCCCTCCTCTGATTTTGGAGCACAACAGAAACACTCAGTCCAGCACTCAATGTCTGTGGAGAGCTTTGCTCCCATGAAAGGGTCCCTAGGAGATCCTTTCTTCACTAGGAGATGAAACAAACTCCCACCTATGGACATCCTGGGACTTTGAAAATAGTTGGATCCTGGTATTTTTGGCTGGGTCTACATCCCATTCTTGTACATATCAATAAATGAGGAAAAAAACCCCTAGCTAACATGGCTCCAACACATCAGAAACAAGAACTGTTGCACGGTTTTGGCCTAAGCTTTCTCTTTGTAATCAAGCAGGTGGCAATCTTATAAAGAACACCATAAACCTCCTTCATTTCTCTAGCAATCTGAGAGTTTGTGACTGCATCAGAGACCAGGTCCTGTGCTCCAGCAGCACACTGTACACAGATTCAGTTTATTTCAGGCATGTCTACTTCGCTCTGATTTTAAATAGTACTTAGAGAGGTTTTTAAGAGTCCCTCAGTGAGCTGTGAGCTCTCAAGCACCTCAGGTGTCTTGGAAAATGGAATTTAGCTATTAGAAAATAAAAGACTTACTTGGGTAATCCTTAAGTTCCTTTGAAAACATGTTCACATAAAAGGTAAATGTCTACAGAGAAGCACGATGGCATGATGAGCCACTGGACAGATTTTGTCCAAATCTATGTTAAACCGAGAGAGAGGAAAATCAAATCAATTTACCAGTACCCAAGTTCCATATTCAGGCAAAACACTTACTTCGAAAAGACTCTGAGGCTAAGGAAGGTGATGATGTCATCTGAATGCACCTTAATCACAGAATCACAGACTGGTTTGGGTTTGAAAGGACCTTAAAGAACACCTAATTCCAAACCTCTGCCATGGGCAGAGACACCTGATCATAGAATCATTTAGGTTAGAAAAGACCTTTAAGATCATCAAATCCAACTGGTGACCTAGTACTGCCAAGTCCACTACTAAACCATTTCCCCAAGCACCACATCTGCACATCTTTTAAGTACCTCTAGGGATAGAGTGTTTGCTCAAACAGTAAAGAAGTGTTTGCTCTATCCATCCCCTCTCTGGGGACGTTCAAGCTGATTTCTTGGGTTTAAACATTTCAATAAAATATCAGTCTCTTCTCTTTGGGTTTTTGTTTGCTTTTGCACTTAGAAAAGGAAAACAAAAGTCATTTCTACAAGTAATTGTAGAATACTGTGAATATTTAACACCTATGAAGCTTGTGTTCCCAGATAAATGTTTGCCTGCATGAAGTCCAGGTAAAAGGAGGTGAGAAAGAACACAAGAATATGTATACATACCTAAAACTAGATGCACACCCACACCAGGTGTGTGAGTAGCAAAGATGCAACAGCTCTTGTCACATTCTTCTCTATTCCATAGGACATGGCTTTCCCTGCTCAAACATGCCTACTTGAGCATCCTCCCCAGCCATGCTGCCCTCGCTGCAACCTTTTGTCTTTCACTCACCTCTCCTTCCTTTATCTCTGTTCTATAACCATTATCTCCATCAGCATAACTCCATAGGATACACCTAGACATCATTTTGCCAATGAATGCATTTCACACAACATTAGTCATATTGTACTGGGGATAATTTTTATGATATTGCTGTGCCCCTCCTTGGTATGTTGCTACAGTTTAATTTGTACATATTCTGCTGCTGATGTAGTGTCAATCAGCTGTAACCAGAGCGAGCACAATGATTCTGTGCTATTGCATCCCATTTTCCCTTTAAAAAGAAATCAAAGCAAGAAAGGAGGTGGAAAACCCTAAACCATCAGAGATAGAACTTTCCTTACAAGTAACTGTTTGCTTTCTAGGATTAGTTAACTGCAGATTAACTACAGTAACAGTTAACTGTAGATCAGGCCAGCTCTGAGCCAGATCCCAACTTTGCCCAACAGGAAAGGATTCAGATTCAGGTTTACATCACAGGCCCATTACACAAATAAATACAATCTGCAAATTTGTGTTTCAAACCAATTTTTGGACAAAATTTAGGGTAAGAGCTTCATATCTGCAACAGATCTTGAGACTCTTTCTAGGTACTTGCCTTCATCAGACAATCTAATACTAGCTATCTTCTTCCCTTCCAAATGGTGATACTCATTTTGTGGTTAGAGTTAATGCTGTAGATCAATTTTCAGTCCCAGGCATCAGTTTTACTTTCAGACATGAACAGCACTGCCTGTCAACTGTTTTAGGCATTCAATAGACAATATCAGTATCTACACAAAGAACTGGCTACACTATTCTCAGTGCTTCTGCTCAGTGATCAAGTTTCCCATATGGAAATGTTTTGCAAAATAAAGGATTACTTGGAAGGATACTGGGCTAACCCTGCTGAGTATCTGCTTTTCTTCTTCTTAGTTCTACAGTGTGGAACGTAACCGCTGGTATTTTGGCCAGTGACCACAAGGTCATAAGACTGAGTGAGTGACTGAGACTCCCCAAGTTCTTTGTTTACCTCTGGAAGACAAAACAACTGATAATTTCATCTAATAAACAAGAGTTTTGTTTAATTCTTTTTAAATACTTACTTATTTTTAAAGGAGCTAAGTTTGCCCCACATATTTGAACGCTGCCTAAGAGAATACATTCCCTTGAGCAATGACGTCTCACTCTTGTTTCCAGTCAATTTTACAGGTAAACTTCTTTCCCTATTGATCTTAATCTAAGACTTACAAAAATATTTCTTGCCCTACGGATTTACGCCACCAAGTTGAGCATATTAAGCAGACTGGCTTATTATATCGCACCAATAAATATAGAGTTATTTGGCTCTGAAGATAAAATAATCTGAGTTGCAAAAGAAGAGCTAATCTCTTGTGCTCAGATCCCTGAAAGAATTTTGGTACCTTGAAGGTCTTGGGTGTTTACCTCCCAGAGTGATTATGAAATAGTCATGTTCTTGCGGGTTGAGAGAATGCCAGGGCAAGGTGTGCCCTCTGTTCCATTCCAGGTTCTTATTCTGGAAGAGTAATTCAGTGTCTTAAGCCTCCACAATCTCCTTTAAGGAAAAGGAGTTTTGTTTCATTTCCTATGAGGACCAGTCACGATAGAAGACCTTGGCATACTTAATATGCTTTGCGTGCCTTAATCCTGTAATATGGGCAGATGCAAGGAGAAACTACGATGGAACCATTTTCTACTTTTGTTTCTCCTCAGATCCTTAAACACATCCATCCACAAAAGCTGCCCTGGGAGGATGGGAAACATGGTCTAAGTCTTCCCCAAATCCCTGACATCAACTGCTCTATCCAAGAGAGGTTTAGAAAGAAATTTACTCTGTGTAGGGCTCACTACACCACCATGACATTCTCTGCTTGATCCATTTACAGCAGAGCTATTCTGACCTCAGACAGATTTGCCTAGATTCACTTATATATTTGTTCAGACATGAACAAAATACTCTAGCTGTCTATGCTATTTTATAACTGAAAGACCTATTTAACACCCAGAAGTGTTCTGGCATGAGACAGCAGGTAAGCTAGAGCTAAGAAGCTGACATACAGACTAACAGGATCATCTTATATGGTTAAAAGTAGTAGACAGTGATTCTGCAAACTTCATGGGTTTTAGGCCTGAACCTGAAGTATTATAGAATATAATGCAGAATTCTGGAATACAGTAGTTTGATCCCGTGAAGAAAATTACCTGACATTAACTCTACAGTTACCATACTGTAAGGTTAAAAAGTCCCAAATTCTGGCCATGGAGAGATAACTGAAGGAAACCAGTTTGCGAACATGCAAAAAATTAATCCAGTTCAGACAAGAGAGCTGATTCATAATCATAACATAATTCATCTTTTGCTTATAGGAACCTGTGATCTTAGTACTTTCACACAACTAGAGCACATACCTTTGACATGTGGATATACATATGGCTCCCTTAGACAACTGCGCCATCTGGAAGATCAACCCAGAGATCCTCCTGCTGCCTACAGAGTACTAGGTAGGGCCCCTTCCTTATTTTAAGTGAAGCCCAAGAAACACGGTCAGATATTAGAAGACTAAAGGTCTCCCCCCACTGCCTATGATATTCTTCCACACAAGAACTAACCCAGGCCATGGTGAAATGAAGTTGTTAAAATGTCCGTAAGCACTTGGCCCATGCAGTTCTTATCGTGCCTTGCTCCTGTGAATCAATGCTTTCAATTAAGGTAGCAGGGTGATAAAATGATGTTTTTATTTGCAATTACAGCTTTAAATTAGGGTCAATAGAGGCAGCTACAGCCCTACGATACCAACAGCACCGAGAAGTTCATAGGTTTGCAGAGAACTCACTTCTGAAATAAACCCATCCCATTTCTACTAAAAATGCAGTAAAATATCATAGAGGAAAAGACTTGGACCTTAATACAAGAAAAAGGTTCAGGGACTCTTCCCATTTGGTTTTTGGTTTGGTTTTGGTCATCATGCCAGCAAGACCTTCTTTCCTATCGTTGCCTCCCCTATGGACATGGTCACATATGGAATAAAGTGGGTGGGCACCAGGCCAGGTCAAAGCTAACTCTGTCAGAAGAGGAAAGGAAAATACACACCTGTTCAGTTACTACCCTGTGCTTCTCATTTCTTGTTCAGTGTAAAATTTTGCTCAATATGAAGCTTGTTCCATAGACAAGGGGTTCTGGGGATCTTTTTTTGATCAACTCTTCCAAGAAATGATGCTCTCTACTGAAACAGGAAGGGGTTCAGCTTGCACAAACAGTCAGTATAAAACAACAAAAAAATAGCCATTACTAAATGGAAATTGTAATTCAGTTTTTGGAGGGAGGAGCTTGGGGACATGATCTTCTGTCAAATGAGACCTTTTCTGAGAATGAAATTGCAACAAAAGAACATATCTCATGACTTTCCCATTTCATAGCATACTTCATAGTTGCTGTACAAGTTGGGGTAATATCTGCCCTGATTTATAGAGGAACAGTTCTGCAAGAAGCCTCCCTTCTAATTATAACTGGTTATGAGGTCCATCACTCACATCAGACTGAAATTTACTTCCATCTCAAACATGATCTTTTTTTTGCCTGTTCATTATCATAAACTGGCCACAGAAATGCTGATAAAGAGATTACAGGAAACGTTATTAGGTTCATCCCCTCCTAGTTGAGTTTCTTCTTTTAATACAGTCTTATTCTGAGTCTTTGTTTACACATTGTGATGTGTCAGACAGTAACCACTATCTCTTCTATGGGAAGTTGTGCAATGAAAGCATTCCCTATGCCATGTGCTACATTAGGCAGAAAGGCTGACTTTGACAGAACGAGCAAAAGAACCTATAAATCCAATGATTCCCTTCACTTTCACAAGTAGGGTATACAAGAGCTTCACACATATAGTAGATGTTTCATTTGAATGCAAAACATGCTAAAATTTGTCCTGAAAAGCACTTACACTTTGAAAACATATCATAACTCTAAGAAGAAAAATGCCTGATGTATATTTTGGCTGATTTCAAATTCATATATATTTTAAATGATCTTTATGCCCTAAGCTGTGCATTTTATACAAAAGAATGATAACCATTACTATTCCACTCTACCTAATCCACTGATGGCCTTGATTTATTGGTCAGTTGTGTATAGAGCACTGCCTCTCCGGAAATTCATGCTCTAATTTTCATTTTTGCTGTTGCTGCTTCTGCTGTTATCTGGATGAGCACTTGCCATGAAGATACCATGGTCTTACTCACCCTGTAAACATAATTGATGCTACTGAAGATAATGATTTAGGATATCATCCATCTCCAGTACAGCTTACCATTACGTGACTTGTTCTTGCAGGTATCTGATTTGTATCATAGACGAGTTGGCTTGATTGCTGTTTTGCCATAGAGTAATAGTTTCCTGGTTTCCACTGACATACTAAGTCTGCCTTGATCACTCATGTGATCAGTCAACACACAAGTTAATTATGGGCGAAGGGATGTCTGAAGCTCAAAGATCAAAAGATACACACAAGGTCTTCTCCAAGTCATTATTCACCTTCTTAAGCACCAGGCAGTCAGTTCAGATTCCTGCCTCCTGCACTGTGATATAATAAAGTTATATCACTTTATTATCTAAATAAAGTGCTATAACAGTAGGAAAGCTGAATTAGAGCAGCTAAAAGACACAAAATGGATCTTCCAATTTCTCCAAAAGAGCAAAACCAAAGAAATCCATGTGGCCACTACTGCCTGCATGGGGGAATCAGGATTAAAAACTCAAGGGTTGCTGTGCAGAGGTGGATAACCTGACAGCTTGCCAGGCTCTCACCTGCTTCCCTGGTAAAATTCTTTAGTTTTTTTTGGCATGCCTAGGAAATGCTTTCAGATATTGCCATCATCTTTACTTCCATGCACAAAGAATAGAATTTACTGGCAGAAATTAGGAGCTACTGGACAAAAGAAAAATCAGAAGATCTCCCAAACTGTAAAGGAACAGCAGTTCACAGAATTTACATATTTCAACCACCCTCAAAACTCAAATGCAGGCGTTAATGTTACCAGCAGCTAATTACAATTACTATCTTGAGTAACCTGCAGGAGGCTTACTCCTTTGGGCCACATTCCACATGCCTCTGGGGAACAGGCATTGCAGCACCGCAGCCTCCCTCCTGCTCCAGAATCCTGTGAGCCAAACACAACTTGTTGGACAAGTTTGTTGCCCAACAACAGACAAACAACTGAGGCCTACAACAGTAAAGAGGTTGTAGCGTCATATGGTAGCCCGCTTTTTGTGGGTGGAAAGAACAATCTTCTTGGTGACAACAGGCTGTGCTAAACAAAGGCTTGGATATCAGCTTGATACACATACCACTGAGCTACGTCTGCATTCGTCCACCAAAACTGGTTTCTCCATCTCTGTGGTTTTCATGTTACTACATTAAAGGAGACATAACTGGGCAATATGCCTCAAAAGTTTATTTCCTAAAATAATATGATGATTACTCCACCCAAATTCACCCTGCCTTTATTTTTAAGGCAGAAGGAACTAAATCACTGAGTTGCAGATTTGAAGAGATACTACCTAAGGTCAAACGTTCAAAGGACTTCGGTGCAAGCCTAACTCAGTGCACACAATCCCACATATGCTTTCTTCCATATGCAAATAAATGCTACAGATGCACAGCCCACTTGCACGTATCTGCACATGCCAAGGGGATTTACACATGTTAATACTTGGAAAGCAAAGTGAGAATGTATATAAAATGGCATACACAAAGTACATTCATCCATGTGCATATCCCTCCAGAGGAATCACTACTTGGATGTGTTTCTAAGTGGAAAAGCAGTTAAAATATTGATATGTCACCGTCTCTCCAAAACCTAATGATTACAGTCTGTTAATTACACTGCATCTGTTAGAATATTTAGCAAATATATTGTGAACCTGATCTATTATCTATGATGCCAACAGAAATTACAAGTAACGTCTTAAAGTCACACATGCAAGGTGGCAGCAGAAGTAAACCATGCCATGTTACCCCTATCCTGCAACTTCCCCGCAAGTACTACGTATTGTGACAGAGTAGCTAAAATAACCTTTGCTACATTTTACCTTCTGCAGATGGAGAGAAAGCAGTGAGAAAATGTAAAAACTCACACACATGAAGGAAAAGTACATTAAAAAAAATAAAATTAAAATTAAAATGTCATTTACCATTTGTTCCAGAGTAGCTTTGAAAGACTGTGGGACGCAGACTGCCATTGCTTTCAGTCAAGTTTCCCACAGCCTGGTAGTCACCAGTAGCTTTTGAAAGCCAAACACATAGGTGTACTGTAGGGTCTGCTAGCGAGACAGTCATCTTGGCACAGCTATGCCTTGAATTTAATCTCTCATTATATAGGATCATAGAATCCCAGACTGATTTGGGTTGAAGGGACCTTAAAGCTCATCCAGCTCCAGCCCCTGCCACGGGCAGGGACACCTTCCACTAGAGCAGCT